>CM061921.1:75773305-75884834 GCA_031002005.1 Vandiemenella viatica | reverse complement strand
TTATCATTATTATTCTTATCTCCCCAGAACCGATACTCAGTACTTATGATTACTCTCTGTTAATTCTAGTAAACTGTAGTAGTCTTTCCTAACCTGTATGAACACTGTCTTGTTATGGGTTAATCTACAAACCACTTATATTATAACAGAACAGTAAAAGTTTTTTCAACTGTTCAATCTTATACTTCACTCAGGAAATCACAGTTAATTTTGCTGTTCAAGAGAGAGAGAGACATATAAATGGCTTACTCTTCATTGCAGTTCTCAGACGCGCCTTCCGATAATTGCCTTTACTGCAACCCAAGTATCTCCACACAAAAAAATTAAACTCACTAGATCAAAGGGTTTATATTCTATCTGGTTAATGGTACTTCAACGCTTCACACTTTCTGATAATACCAACTTACATTCCTCGATATTTGATGACATATCAATATGTAGTACCTTTACTACTCCCCCTCCTCTCCCATTCAGTGGCGTAGCTAGGGGGGCGGTGGGGGCGGTCCGCCCCGGGTGTCACCCGTTTGGGGGTGACACCCACATTTCGAAAATAGTAATCGAAATTAGTGTGACACAAAAAAAAAATAACTTCTTTTATCCTTTGGTGTCGAAACACGTCTACTTTTATTGTTATGAATATTTGTTTTTAGGTTGATCTAGCGCTTTTTCAAATGCGATCCAGGCGGCTGTGCTCATTCGTTATAGTAGAATATAATTGTTGGCAATACCGTGCGCTTAAACAAAGAGAGCACCGCTCTGTAGCTCCAACAATCACAAGAAATCGTTCATTGTTGTGCTTGCCGTCCGTCACTGTTGTTTGGTTTGTTAGAAGCGGCGGTGGATATAATGTAAGTTTTCTTGTATAAAAAGAGGAAGTTTTAAAATTAAAGTTTATATATAATTGCTAAAATCATAGTAATTAGACAGTTAAATTGTAAATCCTCGAAAATATTTAGAGAAAATTTGGAAATGAAAACCAAGCGTATGTCGGAATACGCGTAGTCTAGGTTTTAAAATTGTTTTGCTTATTTAGAATTCCATTAGCTTTCAAGCTAAGATTTACAAGTGCTTTGAAGTTTTTCTAGTAATTTTTGAATTTATTATCTGACAGATTCGTGATGTACAAACTGAGTACATTTCGCGTTATCCGATTTACACTCTGCGTACCTGCCTATTATCGACAGTGCACCTATATTCGACATGAAATCGTATCATGTTCGAATTTATGCTAGTAAAAACTGTGCATTAAACTAGCAATACTGTCAGGTTTCAAATCAATCTGAACGGGTCCAAGTGTTCGTTGATGGTATCGTCCGTCGTTGGTAATCAGTTTTTGTAAAGCTTGTGTTTAAAACAGTCGGAACCGTAACTGTTGTGTATAGAACTGTAATGTAAATTATATATATTTAAAACTGTAAAGGAAATGAAATGTAAATTGTTAAACTATGTAAATAGAACTGTAAAGTAATGAAATGTGAATTGTCATAAAACGCAAAGAACTTGGCTGTGTGGCTGATAAGGCCGAAAGCCATTTAAATAAATAAATAAAAAAAGTCGGAACCGCGTATCTTGCTAGCGAAATCGTAACATTAGTAAGCACTTAAATTCTAGGTTCATGTAAGTTTGCTATGCTTTCTTCTGATCGAGAATATGCAAATATGATCGCGATGAAATAAATAAGCGTATGATTCTCTATGAATTTTCCATAATAAATTTAGAGAAGAAGAAAATTTGTATTATGGGTAACCCCTCTGTCGAATACAGGTGTATTCCTTAAATCGACAGGGATGTCGAACTTTTGTTCCTGATCAAACTGAGCGAACATTCAAGCCGTTTACAACATTTTTATTTATATGCTACATAGCGGCGCTAGAAATGTAAAATTAACACGTGAAGACGGTCTTCAGTACATACAATGTCATATTTAGAAGTCTGTAGCTACGTGTATCTTAGGCGGATAGTAAAATACTTCACTTGTGAAGTACTTCATGTAAAGACGGCAGATACGCAAAGGCATGTTCTTATATTACCTAAGCCGTTTTTTTTTTTTAAATTCGTTGTTTTTATATTGCATTTATTGTTCTATTTTTATGAAGGAACTTAATGTAGAGTTGCTTCTCTGACTATACAGTCTCTCCCAGGGTCTCACGACTTGTGGGACCCGGATTCTGGGTTTGCACCGATGGAACCCCATCTGGGTCTGGAATTGCTTCTACTTGGATCAAGCCACTTCTGTTAACTTTCCTCTCGATATCCCTTGCGAAGTCATTTAAATACAACCTATGTTAACGTTTCAACAACAAATGATTGGGTAGTTTTCGATTTTTTAAAAATTTATAGCGAAATATTATGGTCGCCCTATAGTTACACTGGCAAAAATTAGAATCTCACCATGCATACAGGAATGGTAGAATTTTAGGAAACTTTGAAGATATATCCAGGGCCATACCCAGAAGAAATGATAGCAAATGGAAATGGATCAGGATAAGTTATTACCTTTAGATACAGTTTTCAGTAAGAAATGCGTCCAACTTGAGCACCAATGCATTCGTGGATTCTTGCCGACATTGAATCAACAAGTGTTTCGAATGTCTTCTTGGGGTATTTCTCTTTACGCCTGCATGTCTTTTGCAGTCAGTTATTGCGCAGTTTGTGCTGGGTCACCATGTGATCAAATGTGTCTACTCCTGGTATCCCAGACATGCTCTATTGGGGACAAATCTGGGGACTGTGCTGTTCAAATTGTGATCGAAACTCCTTGCAAGGCTTGTGTAACGATGGCCGCAATATGAGGACGGGCATTATCTTGTTGTAAGATGCGATTTGAATGGTGAACATGAAGGGTATCACAATAAGATGCAGTACCCTGTCCACATAGTGGTGGGCTGTCATTGTGCCATCAACAACAGCCGACTCAGTCATGCTGTCGAAACTGATTGCCGCCAAAAAATGACACCGGTGACTGCATTTGTGTGATGTTCTGAAATCACAGCAGGTAAGCCGTTTTCCAATACGCCTCCGAACATGTCGTGAATTATCACTTTGCCACAGACAGAATCGAGACTCGTCTGTAAACACAAATGTACGCCATTCACATGTCCTTTTATGTTTTGCATTACGCCAGGTTAGATGATGCTGGCAATGAAATCAGATTAATGGGACACATTGCATAGGGTTCAGAGAGCGTACTCCAGCTTCAAGCAATTGGTTTTCAATCGTCCGGGGAGGGGGGTGACTCTCTCTGTAACCACTGTTTGGATCTGGCCTGCAGTCAACCATTTGCCAGCAGCAGCCACCCACACAATTTGGCGGTCTTCACGTGCTGTTATCCATCAGTATAGACCTGGAGTATTAGAGCTTTCTTTCATCACTGTGTAACAAGTCTGTATACTGACAATGCACTACGGCCAATCCTTTGGGAGATTTCACGATATGATGCACCTTTTTAAAACACGTCAATTCTCCGACCTCTCTCACAGTTAGACATTTGAGTGTATAGAGTTGTCACTCTTCGCCTGGGCATACTTAGCCAACAAGAACTCGTGGACAACAAAGTGTCATGTTACACCACACTGTACGCCACTAGTACGTTAAAAGAATATAAAAAAATAGCAATTTACATAATAGATAGCACCGTAATTCTCATATTATTACATGTAAAACTTTCAATTTTAAATCATTTAATACTCTTCATGTGGGCATACTTGGGGCCAAATTTCATTCATTTATCACAACATCGTATGGGTGTTGGGATTTTAATTTGCGCCAGTGTGTGTATCAGTTGCTACGTGTAAAGGTCGAGCTCTATTTTGCCAATACTGGTCTGTACCGTCACCGCAACGACAGTCGGCCGAGTGGCAGCTCGCCCCCTCGCGTCCACAATTTTCCATAGCTCGCCCATGTTCCTACCCGGTCTTTAGTCTCCTTTAACGTTTTCAAGTGATTGTTACAGGGAATCAGTGTTGGGGATGACAGGTAGGTTTGATACCTTTACTTTATTTTGCACAGTTTTGGTACGAAAGTACATTAAAATACTTTTTTATCTGACTCATGTAATCACCTATCTGGTTGATCTTTTATGTACAAAAATAGTATCCCAGCGCAGCAGTACCGGATTAACCACGTAGCAGGAGGTAGCAAATGCCACGGGCCTCGCCCTTCTAGGGGGCCTCGCGCCTCCTAGGGGGCCCCGCACCTAGGCTAGATGGGCGACCTTTTTTGTTTTTAGCTCCACAATTTTCCCCAGGACGGCAAAAATCAAGGGCCTCTTCTTCACATTTGCTACGGGCCCCGCGCTGTCTTAATCCGGCCCTGCAGCGCAGTATTAACAAATCATTACCACACTGTACCGGAATGAAAGATTCTCGCATATTTCAACGCAATCGCAATGAAATGTCAATCACTTCGCACTTGACGTGTTTGTTTTGCTTGAGGTTCTTTTCGATTCATTCAGTATTTTTTTTTTTTAGCAAAGAATGAGGTTATAACATATTTTAATTTAAATTTAGGTCGTAAAGATTTTGTATAATAAATATAATAATTTCATGTTATCTCAAAGTTCTAGTCAGAGTTTCTTATTAGGAAACTCGCAGTGCACCTATATCGTAGTCACCTAACTTCGAAAGGAGACCTACAGATTAACGTGAAATTCGAACACGGAGCGTCCTAGAATCCTCGTATTAACAGATAAAAGCATTGCCAGAGGTAAATGTCAATTTTTAGGCCCGCAAAAATTACAGTCGAGTCCGGGATTTGAACCGGGACCTTCAGTATCCAAACCGCACGCAGTCATTTGAGTCACCAGTCCGAATGTAGGTGTAATGAAAAATAAGTTTGCAAACATGATACAATGAATATACTTTTTTTCTATACCATCTATTTTTGCTATCAAAAAACACGAATCAACTTTTATGTGTTTGAATACATATTTTTCAGTACTTCTAGATTAGTCTGGCGTATGGTTACGTGCGATTCGGGTGTGGAAGGTCCCCGTTACAAATGCAGATCTCGGCTGCAATTTTTGTGGGTCTTAAAATTGATCTTCAACTCTGGCAATGTTTTGATTTATTAATGCGAAGATGCTAGAACAATTCCTACATGTTAAGAACATCTTATGAACATGGATGAAAAAAAGACACTTGTTTTAAGACCAACAATAACATGAAAACAACATTTGGTCGTAAGGGAAGGGAAATTTCCGAACTCTCTCTATGCGTTCTCCACATCCAGCAGACCGACACTGGTCCACACCGTCAAAACATAAACCAATCCAATGATGGCCGGTGTCGGACGACATGCCGTGTCCTTTGGACAAACTTCGACCGAGTGAGCGCCAATAGTAAGAAACGTGTCGGTGCGGAACAGTATCAGGCAAGTGAGGCCCGATCTTCAGAGGAGTTAAAATTAATCTAAAACCACTTTCGATCACCAGTGATCAACACGTGGCTAAAATCTTGCCATATTGATTATTGAACATGAAGTAAATCAAATTTTTAATTTCGAAAATGTGATTTACTGGTTTGCAGTTGTTAAAGCTAGAAAGAGGGGATTGTGAAAGCAATTGTTTTTATTTTATTTGTATATCTTTTAAATGTTGTTAATCTTACAATTTTATTAACTATTATTTTTAAATAACAATAAATTTTTATTTAATTATGTTTTATTAATATCATATTTTACACCTAAAAGATGATATAATATACTCAATTTTGGATTTAAGTTTTCAAGGGGTGACACCATCGATATCCGCCCCGGGTGTCACCCACGCTAGCTACGCCACTGCTCCCATTCACTATGATAACATGTTAAAACTATTTTTTTCAACAGTGTGCAGTGTCCAAAACCTTTCCTCTGTTTATCCTATTTCCCTATGGCAGATTCTGATCATCAATTTTCCCCTTCACCACTTAACTTGCCATTAGTCTCTCCAGCTTGTAAAGGCTGAGCCTTAAGTGCTCCAGTCATTTTGATTTGTTCTCTGAGCCTTTCTTCCAGCTCTGCAACATTTCTAATCACTTAAACAAAGCAGGAAAAAACATGAGAGAGCCTCATTTATATTCAATTTTTCCTCGCCACTACATTACCACCAACAAAACTACTACTCTTCCACTGCAATTAATATCATTTATCACAACCATTTGTACTTCTGTTTACAGCAAAAACAAATCCTACAATATGTTGCAAACAAATCCCAATAACTGAATCCCAAAACAACTTAAGATTAATAATAACGATAAAAAAGTTACTAGCATTAGGGAGAATTTGGTTCGACGATATGTGCAAAGATAAATTAAATGTTATACTATCTGGCGTAGAACCTAATTACTGCTTGAAAATAAAATGTTTCACAATTGACTACCAGAGTATTATTACCTGGTGTGGCGAAAAGTATTTCCTTGAATATAGTATCCTACTACAGAACCCATATTTCTAAGCACTGAAATGGTAAAGAACACATTCTAAAGAAAACCCAATAGAAAAAATAGTTCCTCCAACATAGTATAACTGTTCGAGATTGATGCAGTCATCAACAGGGAAGTAATAAAGTCTGCCAATTGCTTAGAAATTTAGCACAATCTATGCATTATTTGGCATGGCATGATGAATAATGGCAACTTACACTAAATTGCAAAATGTGCTAGGCAATGTGTATACACGGCCGCATTTAGGCTTTGTGGGCCCCTAGGCTATACATGTGGTGCAGGGCCCCGTCACCACCGAGCGGTCATCATCAGGGGCTGCCTCAAGCAGTGGATACTTAAATTTGAAATCCGGGTGCAACAATTTATGGGTGACCATTTTCTACTACTGGCCCAGCTGGGGTCCGGGCTGTGGTGTGGGTCCCCTCTTTGTGGTGCAGGCTCCCTTTGTGGTGTGGGCCCCTAGCCTAGGTAGCCTATGCTTAATTGTGGCCATGTGTGTATAACTAACAAAAAGAATCCATTTGGCCAAGACTACAAGACAAACTGTTGATTATTGATAAGGCTGATTTCCTGATATATTCGATCATAACACTACAAAACAACATGAAATGGGACCTGAAGTGAGGGAACTAATTTTCAAAACTTTTATCATACCACTGTTTGAATATGGTGGTATAATTTGGGACCAACATTTTGGGTATCAAATACAGGAGCTGGAGAGCACGCAAAGAAGAGCCACTAGATTAGTCTGGAAATTACTGCAGTACATCATCAGTAACTGATATGATAAAGGAGCTGGAATGGGATTTATTGGAAGACAGATGGAGAGTGAAGTCATGGGATTGTACAAGGTGTATATTGGTGATGAGGCGTGGAAAGATATTGATGGAAGAATTAAGTGAGAGTGGCGCATGGAAGGGAAAAGATCACCATAGCTGCAAGCTGGCACTCGATTTCCTGCATAAGGGAGTGCTAAATTTTTTTTCATGTGTACGGGGGCCAGGGATTGGAACAAATTACCATGGGAAATAATGAATAATTTACCAAAATGCTGAAAGAATTTAAAATTAATAATCATATAAGGAAAAAGTAGGTGGGTAGAAGGAAGGAGAAAAATGGGTGTGTAGGGAAATTGCAAAAAGAAATAGAAAAAATAAATAATAGTAGCAAGTAGAGCTAATTCTGCACTGCAAGTCATAGGTCAAATTTTTAAGAATTGTAATACATATAAAAAGGGTATAGGGTACAAAATTCTTGTGCACCATTTCTGGTCTCTTATTGTGCTGTTTGGGATCCATATTTCAAAGGAATTATTGACATTATATGGACAGTGTAAAGAAGAAATACTAGTATTGTGACTTCTTGCCATAGCCATAATAAAAGCATCACAGAATTGATGCCCACATTGGGCTGGGACTGTCTGGCAATAGACAACATAGGTTTTAATTAAATGTCAAACATGCGAGCATCCACTTTCATTTAAGAGTGCAATGAGATACTTCATCCACTGACCTAAGACAGGAGAAATAAGACGAGTGAAGTGAGGTGCCACTCTGATCCTTGTATGAATTCTTTTGTTACTGGGAATTGGAATGCACAGAGATTAGTTTAGATACAAAGCACACTCTGTCACTCACAATTATGTGACTTGCAGAGTACAGATGTAAACTATGTGCTAGCACCACTGGATCTATGTTGTGGACTAGGCATGTAATGGATATCTACATCTGCAAGTGTGGAACTTTCATGTGAAATCCGAAATCCACTTTCGCATCCACAATTTTTAATGCGGATTTATAGTGGAAGTTTTGTTTACATTGCAATATATATTATTCTTTTCTCTTTATATGAGATCCTGCCAATCATCGCCTAGCTAACAACAAAGTGGGTTTCTTTTCTGACCATCTTGCAATAGAAGTAACAATGAACAGAACGGGGAAAGCGACGAATTTACAATTTTGAACTTGCATGTAAAGTAAAGTAAGTAAAGTGGCCTATACAAAGTCCAACTTATAGGACATGCATGTACAACTACCATAGGATGTGCTCACCCATTCACACTATTAGAAGGGATCCAACAAAATGTTCCAAGCAATCCTTTCCATTCATACTTTCTCAAGGCACACAAGTGTCCTTATCGCACACTCGTAAGATGTTTCCTCCCATAGCTTCCTCTAATATCTATAGCTTGTTGGACAGCAAGGACCTTTTTTGGTTGCCTGGAAGTCCAAAAACATACAACATGTCCTATATATAGTCTGTAGCCCTGTTCAGTGCCCATCAAGAGTTCTTCATTGAAAATTGGGATCATCGTAGGTCCTACAAGTTGCTCTGTGAATGTGCCACTAGAGCAGTGGGAAGGCAGATGGTGGGCACGGAACCGAGCATGGTGGGTGGGCATTAACGCTTTGGCCTCTCATTTGAGAGGATGCGGGTTCGAATCCCCATCTGGGCATCCAAATTTTGGTTTTCCATGGTTTCGCCAAATCACTCTTGCGAATGTTTCCTGTAAAAGGTCAAGGCCGAATTCCTTCCTGTTCCTAGCTCAAGCCTTTCAGGCCTCTACTGATGAAGCATACAATAATAATAATAATAAAAAGAAACAATCACAGAGATTAGTCGAGTCACAAACTCCGCAAAGTTCATACGACAATGATTGGTTTTTAGATGCATCCATAGTTATGTAAATAGTTTAAGTCACTTGTTAATGATCCCACTTTTTTGTTGAAAGATGCTTTTTTTTTTTTTTGTAACAGTTTAACGTCCCTTTTAACAACGTGGTCTTTAGAGACGGGAAAGGATGGGGGCAAGGAATGGGAAGGAATTCGGCCATGGCCTTTTGAAGGAAGCATCCCGGCATTCACCTGGAGTGATTTGGGGAAACCATGGAAAACCCAAATCTGGATGCCCGGACGGGGATTCGAACCGCCGTCCTCCCGAATGCGAGGCCAGAACGCTATCCGTTACACCACCACGCTCGGTAAAAGGATGAGGCAAAAAATAAATCAGTATGGCAGTATTATATGGAAACAGACTTTTCTTATGAAAAAATGTATACTTATTTTGATTTTAAATTTATTTTTGGTAACATATTAAATTCTAAATAATTCTAAATTTATTTTCCATCCCCGCATCCGCTTCCGAAAACTATCCACATCTGCGGATGTCATGCACTGAACATCTGCATCAGCAAAGAAGACATCTATTACAACCCTACTTTGGATCCATCCTATAATACACCACGAGGGTATATGGGAAACAAAGAAAAACTTAAACGTGGATGGCAGAGTGGCGATTCATGGACATCCCTTAAATGTGTACATACTATTTCATTTTCCATGAACTTCTGGATGGAGATCATGATGCCACTAAAACAACTTTCCGTCATGCAAGGGAATGATATCATAATGCTGCAGCAGTCAGTCGCAACACGAATTATTTTTGAGCAACAATTTGGTTGTAATACATTCACAACCAGCATGGTACTGCCAAACTACTTTTCAAATTACTTTGGAAAGTAGTTCTAGAGGTGTCATGCTGGTTCAGGATATGTTCAGATCTAATTACTCCTAGAAAAATAACACAATTCAAGTAATGTCAAACTGCTGTCATGAAGAGTATTCTTAAGTAAAAAATGCATTATATAAAAGGCATTACTGGAAAGAGCAATTCCACAAGGATTTGGCAAATAATACTGCAGTATTGAAACAAAAGACACTACTATACATACTTTTTAAAGTAATTTTAGTGGTATCATGCTGGTCCAGGGTGCATAACAACCTAATAACTGCATGAAAATGATGGTCCAGGAGATATTACAACCTGTTTACTGCTAGAAAATAATATGTCTTGCAATTGATTACTGCAGTGTTATTATTTCATTAGTTAGCTGGGAGAATTGCAATCTCTGCTAGACCCCATACAAAAATGATGATGATACACATACTTTTTCAATGCTAAATAAACATGAAAAGTGTCCACTTTTTTCTATTGAAAATACAACTGACTCCACAATAAAGAATAATTTTAAATGAATGTTCTAATTTTAAAATGAACCAATATTATTGGGAGTGTAAGTTAAAGCTACTTTCTTGAAATCAAACTTGGTACCTATTAATAATGCACCAACAGTACTATGGGGACAAATTGTGTTTACTGTAAATAGTGATTCCACTATATGTACTTTTCATCAAAAGGGGTAATATCAGAACAGTGCAGTATGCAATCATAAGATGTATTAGTTGCAAGCAGTAATTATATTAGAGTTCACCCTAATCACTGCTTTAAAATAATATGTCTTGCGACTGACTGCACCAATATTACAACGTGTGTCAAAAAGTAATTCTAGTGGTATCACAATCTCCAGTAAATCCACCTAAATCTTAGTTGGATTCCATGCAGGTAAACAGAAGGCACAGCTAACAGTACCGTAATAATTAAAACTATAGTACTAGATTCCGTAAACACACAGTTGAATGAATATGTAGTATTTAATATATATTTTCAAATTTTTTCACTAACATGTGTCTAAGATCCATAATTATAAAAACACACGCTTACTTCACATTTACTTCAGAATTTGGGTAACAGGTCTATATGCCTCACCCTTCAAGATTTGTACTATCAGTCTAAATTTTGGTACACACTTTCCATTGGTGGTACTATTTGAGAAAAAGTCTAGGACAAAGCCATCAAGTGTACAGAAATTAATTAAAATCATTTGAAATATTGGTACATATATATAAGTTATTACACAAGAAATATACCACAGTAGTACCTGTTGAGTATTAACCTTAATTCTTGGTTCAAGCTACGTTTCAACCTAACTACAATCACTGACACAAAAAGTAAACCAAGGGACCAGTAAATTTCAAAAATAATGCCTTGGACCACTAACTTATAAGGGTCTACTTTTTCCTTATTACATTATTAATGTTTGGGAAATATTTTACAGTACCATTATAACATCTAAAGGCATTTTTTAATTCCTGCTGAAACATAGTTATGTAACTGGAAGCTAATTATTACCATACTCTTAATATTTAGCATTAAATTAATAATAATATTACTTTAGACTGGATGTTACATTGAACCACCAACCTATATCCACAAAATATAATAAGCCCTTTTATTTCTGTTTACTTCACCACTCTTATTTTACTAACCCTATCATGTACTGCAGTAGCTCACAGCTACCACAAGACACTCAGAAAACCAACATCAATTCAACTATTAAACAAATAGTTTTTCTGATGCCAACTGGAAATTAATCCTGGATATGTCAGATTGATTACTGAAATATTCATGCCTATAAAAAAATTAGGCTTATAGGAATATGCAGTACAAATACAATATTTGAATTTACAACATACTGCCTGTGGACCACCTGAACCATCTTAGAGTACCACTAGTGGTCGATGGACCATAGCTTGAGTGAGAAACATTGCAATATATCAACTATCAGTTAAGGAACAAACCATCAATCATTATAGAAGGTTGGCTGCCATGAGATATATGTCAGCAGTTAACTATTTCAAAAAATTCAACATGTTAGCTACACACAGAGAAAATGTAAATATTATCGATTTTCCATTCCTTAAATACCTGCAATTTGAATGTGGAAAGCTTTTTCTTTTATAAAAAATGAAGACTAAAAAGAAGTTTAGATATTAACAGGTAATAACTTTGTTTTAAGTCACAACCCAGTTTCTCTCTACATGAACACATTAGCCTCACTTCAATCTACTTAGTAGTCTGATTATGGTGTTTCAAGCCTGATAAGCTCTTTGGACAACCTCAAAGGTTTTCCACTCGTCTGTATGACGTAACAGTTTTAAGTTCTTTGCTTGGCGGGAAATTCGAATAGAACATTGGCGGCCAAGGTCGCATTACGTCATACCGATAGATGCTACCACATGCTGGCACGATCCACGGATACCTCAATCTGCGGATGCATATATCATATTTCTAGGTCGGTATACCGGCGCACATAACCGCTTTCGATCTCAATGAAATTCCGGTCTTCGGTCGCGGTTATAAATATCCGGTTACCTGCAATCGGTCCCTGTCGGAAAAATCCGGTAATTCTTCAAAGTCCGCGATTTTAGGTCCGGCATATCACGGTATTTCTGTCCGCAGTGGGCAAGGGGGTCCTCCTCTCGCCGTGACCGCCCGGGTAGGTTGACACAAATTTATCTTTCAAATGACTTTGACCAAACAGTGCTAAGAGTTTAGTTACAGCAGCCATCCATACTGATAGCACATGAAATCAGGTGAGTGTATTGTAATAATAATAATTCCGTGTGGTCGGAATGACCTGGTGACAGGGTTTCTACTGGCTGCGCATTACGCCCCTTTCATAGCCGCCTTAACCTAACCCGGAAATCATGCCGGGTACAGGGGACCTACAGTTTAACGTGAAATCGGAAACACGGAAGTGTTCTGGTGTACTTCACATTCCACAGCAGGCTATGTCAGAGGTGAAGGTTGGGTTAAGGGCCTGTGAAAATCCCCGCCGAGACAGGGATCTTTCGATCTCCAGTCAGACGCCTTAACCACTGAGCCACCAGACCGCTCACCAGACATGCTATCCTCTACCCATCTTGTAACACCTCATTCTAGACGTGGGGTGTGGAGTCCCTTTCCATCAGTTTACTTGTATGTATGTGGTGACGTATGCAGTTGTGTTGTAGCATGGACATATCTGTGTGTGTTCCTACGTGGTTGGGTGTCTAATTAAGATGATAGGAGTCTACTCGAACTCAAGATTTCAGCATTAGTGGCCACCTATGTGTTGATGGTAGATGTAATCAGTTGGATATGATGAGCACTAAGGTGTGTGGCGCATATCCTGTAACTATTTAGTCTGGACGTAGGGTGTTTAATCACATTCCTCCAGTTACGTTTATGTATGTAACTGTGTGTATGCATGGACACGTGATTGTATGTATATGTGTCTTCCTATGTGGTTGTGTGTCTATCACGATATGATTCTACTCGACAGTAATTGGCTATCTTATGTGTTTGATACACGTAATCAATTGGGTGTGATAAATAATCCGTATGGTATAAGTACTTATGTGTATGGCGAAAACATGTCATCCTTTGCACACACTCTAACACGTCTGTCTGATGATTTTTTGGCCAGTCATGGGGGTTCAGTCCCACTATTTCGTTGCCATTATTGGGCTAGTTGTTGTGTCGAGCTCGCTGTAGGCATGGAAATGTTCGTCTCTTTCTGTGTCTGTATGTGTAAATATGGTGATACATTCCTTTAACTCGTTTGTCTGGATGTATGATGTGCTGATCCTACACTTATGTTTGTGTGTAGTGACATTTGGATTTGTGGGTGAGACCTAGTATGAATATGGGAGTAACGATATCTGTCTGATGACCAATTGTCTACTGCTGCTCATCATACCTGGGGGACATGTTACTGAATGGCAGAAAAGGCTTGTGGTGTGGGATAGACGTTGTGGTGCTGATAAGAACTGTTTTGTATGGCAGGGAGGTCTGTAGTGTGAGATAAATGAGAGATGCTGATGTGAAGAGTTTGGTACCTGGAACACATGTTACTGATGATTTTTTGGTCAGTCATGAGCCATGGGGGTTCTGCCCCACTTTTCGTTGCCGTGAGTGGGCTGGTTGTTGTGTCTATCTCGTTGTAGGCATGGAAATGTGCGTCTCTCTCTGTGTTTGTCTGTTTGTGTAAATATGGTGATACCTTCCTTAAACTCGTCTGTCTGGATGTATGATTAGCTGTTCTCCCACTTATGTTTGTTTGTGCTTGTGACTGCATACGTATGCATTTGTGGGTGATACCTACGATGAATGTGGGAGTTAGGATATCTCTCTGATAGCCAAGTATATATTGCAACTCATTGTACCGGGGTCACATGTTACTGAATGCCAGTAAGGGTTGCGGTGAGGGAGAGACATAACATTGATCTATGTGTTGATGGTACATCTAATCAATTGGGTGTGATAAACGTTATGTTTGGGATAAACACTGAGGTGTATGGTGGAAACATGCCATCTTTTGCACACCATCTATCTCGTCTGCCTGATGATATGTAAGAAGAGTTCTGTTTTTCAGCCAGTCATGAGGCAAGAGAGTACTGCTCCACCTTTTCGTTTCCATAATTCGAGCCGTGCTGAACGCGTTGTAGGCATGTACATGTGTATCTGCGTCACTGTTTGTGCATGTATGTGTAAGTATCGTGATACCTTCCTTTAACTTGTCTGTCTGATGATTTTTGTAACGAGAGTTCTGCCTAGTAAATCAGTGTTAACAACAGTTCTGTCTCCTCCGCCATTAGTACGGCCGTAAATATTTGGGACCAGCCATTCCACATGGTGTTGTTTATTTCCATCATCTTTTATTTTGCTTCTTCCAGAATGCCGTGTTTCCTCTCTAACAGATTTAATGTGAAGGTTGGGGAAACATGTGCGGATAGGTCCAGTATTAGCCATGGTTCCTCCTCGGAATATAGGTAATTAATTTCAGTTGAGTGGGTATTCCATTGATTTGTTAATTGCGTATAGATTCAGTCTTGACATCTTGTGGAGGTCTACGGTTTTGCATTGAATCTCGTGTGCTAAAATCTGTACTTTCTTCAAAAGAATGTGTTCTTTTTTGGAGCATACCTTTGGCCAAAATTTATCCCTATCTTCTTTCTATGTAGGTCTAGGGGAGGAGTTACTGTCTCCGCTTCAATCGCCGCTATAGAGTGGTCTTAATAAATCCACCTATTATCCTTAGTGCCGCTGTTGGTACGGTGTCAAGTTTCTTCATAGGGTTTTGCATGCGCTGTAGTAAAGCAAACTCCCATAGTCGAGTCTGCTTCTCACAATGCTGAAGTATATAATGCACAATAAACGAGGATCAGCTCTCCAACTCAAGGAAGCAAGGGCTTTCAGCATATTTATTCGCAGTAGTGAAGAAGCCCTCATATCTATTATATGTTTTCACCACGTGAGCTTGGAGTGGAGCCAAATTCCGAGGAACTTTACCTCTTTCCCCAGATCCATAACCATGCCATTTACAGTTATTTTTTAACTCATTTTCTTGATAGTGCACCTGAGTGCAGTTGTATATTTTGCATTTTCTAATTGTTAGCCCAAGCTCTCTCTGTCTGAGCTTTTCTAGGATTGCTCTCACTGTGGTTTCTAGCATCAGTCTAGATTTTCTTTGTCAGGATGTGAAACATATATAACAAAATCGTCCGCATATTGGAGGAAGGTCGGCATCACTGCTAGAGGATCGGACTCATTGGATCACCCTGGTAGACGTGTCGGACGATTCTCTTTTCTTTTTCTGTTTGTATGATATTCACTTTACGAGTTAGGTAATTGCAAGTTATTAATTTATTGGGAAGTTCCATCTCTTCCATTGCTTCCCATAGGATATCAATCTGGAGATTGTTGTACGCAACTTTTATGTCTAAGAACGCTGCTAGGAGGTAGTTGTTTCTGACAAAGCTCAATTGAATATCCGTAACCAGCGTACTAACGGTGTCCATTGTACTGAAACCTTTACGGAATCCCATAGTGCGACAATCGAGCCTTCGATTGTATTCTATGTACCATTCTATCCTATTTTTTAATCATAGTACACATTATTTTAGCCAAGCAAGGAATTAAAGATAGGGGCCGATAAGAGGATGCGTCACTTTTGTTTCTGTTCGGTTTTAGAACAGGGATAATTGCATTGTTTCTCCACTGCTCAGGAACATATGATGAGATCATCATGTAGTTGAGGGATTAAGGATTTTTTGTTTGGTTGTTTGAGGAAGGTTGTTAATCATGGAGTATGTGATTCTATCGTCTCCTGGAGCCACATCATTCTTCTTTATGGGTACAAACACAAAGGACGCAGGTATCCTGCATACCGGCTGCCGGCGCTCGTCCGTCTGCGCGAGCCGACGCCGGTTTGCGCAGTTTGCGAACACACAGAAAGCAGGTAAAGCAGCCAGTTGCTAGTAAGACGTCGAACTCATCAAAGGAGGATTTTCTTCTCATGGAGAAATTATGAAAGAAAATAACTGGTATTCATCCAATAAATTGTGGTAGGGAAAGTTTTGGTGAATATCATCATTTGTTTAATGAGCTGAAGGAATGTGAACAAAGATATTTTCAGCATACTTGAATGATTTTTGAACCTTTTACTTCATTTTATGTTAACTGGAACATTGTTTAACGAAAACCTGGTGAACAAGCATCGCCAACCTATATTTCCAAAAGAGAAATTGGTAATTACTACTTTTTAAAAAAAATTATGACTTATGTCATTAGAGGCGGGATTGGACTGGGGACAAGGAACAGGAAGGAATTCGGCCATGGCCTTTTTGAAGGAAGCATCCTGGCATTCGCCTGGAATGATTTGGGGAAATCATGGAAAACCCAAATCTGGATGCCCGGATGGGGGTTCGAACTCGTGTCCTCCCGAATGCGAGGCCAAAACGTTAACAGTTCACCCACCACGCTCGGTGTCATTACTATCAGAAGAGTAAAGTTATACTAATTAAATAAGTATGTACACAAAAATTAAGTACTTAATACTTTACTACAAGGTATTAGCAAACTTATAAATATATTAAATGTTTCATTATTTATTAACATGAATAACTCAATTACGAGACGCCTGCATTGTTGGTATCAACATATTTACAATTATAGGATTATAGAATTTAACTTGCAGCATTTAAGACAAATTGCTTTAGCGGGAACATGCTTTGGGGATAAAGCAAGATGTATGGCTACGAATCTGATAACACCAATTTTATGTATCATATTTTTCATATAATCCTTCATACTACATAATTGAATTCAATGAAACAGAATATGACTCATGGAAAATCAAATAAAAATTGTTTCATGTACCGTCTTCTTTAATTTCAAAACTTATTTCCTTGCAGCATCTTTCGCCGAAATTTCTGTTGCTGTACAACTTATCCTTCTTGTCCGATGTCGGGGACTAATCAAATACCGCAGAAATTAATATTTCAGCATCCTTGTTTCCATACAACCAGCGCCAGCCTACCCACCGGAATGATTTGTTCATTCCGGTGGGCAGGCTGGCGCTGGTTACAGGTGCTTGTAAGCAGTTACCTGCCGCTACTGTGAACGTGCTTATCTGATAACAAGGAAACGTTCTCTCCACCGGCAGGCGCAGGTTCGCGCCGGCAGGTTCGCACCGGCAGGTTACCTGCGTCCTTTGTGTCCGTATCCTAAGGCACATTCAAGTTCAGGCATACTGCAGAATGGGTCTTCAGTTTTGTTACTGTTTTCATTGTACTCGTGAGTGCGTTTCATTCTATATCTTTCCGTATATATGCAGGTGCTGTCAGTTCTAAAAATCGTTCCGCCAAACTATCATACGCATACATGTAGTTAGGGAATGGTTACTTTCCGTTGAACCATCTTATTTACATCCACATTTCCTTTGCCAAAGTGCCGTATTTGATGCCACTGCAGAAGATACTCCATCCTTCTCTCTTCGTTTTCCTGATGGTATTCTGGCCTCTGCTGTTGTCTGTCTGAGTAGCATGAAGTTCTGAATCTTTGGATCTTTTCTATACATTTTCGTTGCCGGGTGGCGCCTTGCAATTACTCTAGAACATTTGCTAGTCCACCAAGGTTTTCTAATGATGTTGTTTCTTTCAATTACTTTGTATTCTGGAATGCACTCTTCTGCTGATTTAATTATTATGTTTTCCATGTCGTTGTATCGTTGTGAGTCCTCTGTGTCTGAGTGTAATTGCTCCATTCGTGAACTGAATTTTTCTTGATATTGTTTCCATTTGGCTTTATTGCGATTTCACCGCCTTTATAATGGAGTTGTCTTCGAGTCCGTGAGGGAATCCAATGATATTTTCAAGATCAGTTGATGGCTTCCTATTGTATCCTGTAGCATCTCCTACTTCGACCTGGTCATCATGCATGCTGATGTCAGTGAGATATCAGGTGACGAGTTTCTTTGATGTGGTGTTCTGAGTGTCGTTCCACGTTTGTTGTTGAGCACAGTAAGTGAGGATGACGTTAAAGCCGATGTGAGCTCTTCGCCCTGATGATTCGCCTATTCTGCCTGCCACATCGGATGGTGGGCGTTGAAACCCCCCCACCCCCACACCAACCAGGCTTTTAGGTGGTAACTGATTGAATAAGGTCTTCCAGTCTTCTCCCCTAAGGTTGGTTTGAGGAGGTTTGTAGATTGCAGTCACATTCTCCAAAGCCTCTCTGTGTGTGACACCACTCTGCTGTGGTGCCACAAGTACCTAAACAAAACACCACCAGGCACCGTCAACAGCAGTCAAATACAATTCAGCGCACATAGAAAGGTCATTCCGAAGGAAAGTTGTTCAATCTCATAACTGTTATGTAATTGTATTACTATAAGAAAAAGTGAAAATGAATGAAATTTAAAATATGTTATTATTTTATAGACCTGTGCTGTCGGCTAGCGGCATATCAGAATTTGCAGAAGACAAATACTTTCTGTACTGGCGAATCTTGACCGTTTTTGTATTTTATGATGAAGGTGTTACTACAACATAGCGATTCTTGATGGAAAAATGAATAAATTAATGTTTAATTGAATGGGTACTGTTCACACATGGTTGCAATAAACTGTGGAAATAATTCATTCTTCTGGGAATTATTCCACTACAGGCATTCGTTCAAATATATAGGAAAGGGTTTATCCGACGTGCCGTATTGAAATCGAACTTCCCTTTTTATCCGTTACCACAAAAGTTTCTACACTTCTGCTTGTATTTCCAGATTTTTCGGACCCACGTTGTTTTTCTTATAGATCACTACCTCGTGGGCATATATGCCTCCGTCAGCTCTATACAAATTACGGTATAACGGTTTTCCGTCCGCCATAACTAATCTGCCTGGAAGGATATGTCACCACATCTGAGATAATTAGGTTTCTTCCGTTTTTTGGGCACCTCAACGACAAGTTACTTCTTAGTTCCCCGCTGAATTCCTCCGAAAACGCATTGTTTGTCTCTCATTTAATCACGGTAGTACTTCCTTTGAAAAATTGAGTTTCATCTATTTCCACTATTATAGAATCACCATTTTCATCAAAACTATCTATCTCTATTGGATCTGCCGCAACTCATTGCGCACATATTTTGCGACAGTAATTGCTTCAGTCTACCTTTGTATACATAGAATCTGGACTTATTCCAACTTCCCATGCCGAATCCTCCTGCGTCATGTTTCATGTCCAAGAGTATATAAAAATGATTAGCTGGGGCAGTGCTAGCTTACTTTTTTTGTTTTTTAAAAAAAAGAATCAAAGCGTACACTTTTCCTTACTCTACATTGACTAAATGCTCAAACGTATCCATCAGTACAGTAATTACGTTTGCACGATGTGCTGGATAATTGCACATGCATGGCAGTTGAATGTGTTACGTATTAGATTACACCTGGGAAACCAACTTAATATTTCTAAACCATCGCTCTGAAATGCAAGAGTGAGTCTATGAACATTTCCCCTCTCCTGTAGTAATCAGTGATTGATCTAGGAATTTTCCGATCCGGTGGAAAAACGATTTTGCCGCATTCCCCACGCTTGAAGATGCCTACCGGGGCAAGAGTCCCGGTTTGCCCATCCCCCTATATCCGGTTTTGGTAATATCTGATGATTGTTCAATTTAATTATCTTCTACAATAGAAGAATATTTTTTAGTCCTCCCACATGCCACCATGTTTAATAAAGAAATACAGTAAGCACAACCAAAAACGACAAATACACACGTTAACTGCTGCTAGAATGGTCCCTGCTGGAATGGTCAATGTACCATTCACGCTTCCCCCACCTACTTAACCACATTCTTGTGTATCCCGTAGTCTAGTGAAATCAAATTATCTAGTAAATACGACAAGGCGACTTAAATTCCGACTTAAAACGCTGCTGATGGCTTGTAACTTTAAATATGCCGACTTTATTCATTAAAATACCTAGAAACAATGCAAATAACATAAATCTCCAAAAAGATTTCTATTGCTTATAAAGCACTTAAAGTTTTAAGATTTTCTCACAGTTAACAAACTGAATTGCTTTTGTTTTCAGTATTTACTGTCTAAATACAAGGCAGTGTTGAAATATAGGTCAAATATGCGGCTGGCCGGGAGCACAGGTCCATAAAATAATGACATTGTTTAAATCTTATTTACTTTTCACTTCTGTTTCGAGTATAAGCAGACCTGGTGACATTGTCACTAATCCCCTCCTCCAATAATTTTATTATTATTAATAATATTGAATTATGTAACATTTATAAAATATAAGTATCATAAATAGTTGTATTAATGTTTGTAACTTTATTTCTAATATTTCTGGGTTTCCACGATTCGTAGTTTGTTTAGTAACCGGGGTAGTGTAGTGTTGTCGTATTTATGTAACAATCTTTGACCTGACCAGCCCAGCTGGCGGGCAGTGTTTGTTGATTTGGGGGCCTTCTTTGGAGGAATGGCAAGCGCGGCAGTTGAGTCGGTGTGTGGTGTCGCTTGGAGGCGGCTGTATGCTGCGAGATCAGCCAATTTTTTTTTTTTTTTTTTTTTTTTTTTTTTTTTTTTTTTTTTTTTTTTTTTTTTTTTAACGCATCGTCGAGGGAATCCGGCCATGGCCTTTTGAAGGAAGCATTCCGGCATTAGCCTGGAGTGATCTGAGGAAACCATGGAAAACCCAAATCTGGATGCCCAATCAGGAATTCAAACTGGCGTCCTCCCGAATGCGAGGCCAGAGCACTAAACCCTCACCCACCACGCTCGGTGCGAGCACAGCCAAAATAACTAAGACCTCACAAATTTCAAAGAATTCGGACATAAGGAATTCCGCGAGGGAAACCGTTGACTCCCTCTTCTCGAAGCAAATGGAACATTCGGTCAGAAAATAAGCCCTAGGTTGTTAACTTTGGTAAACCCCAATGTATTATTTCATCGGTGGGATACGCATATGCTGAAATCACGTGGTGTCACAGTACATTGCGATTCGAGACCGTCGCTCCCCGCGCGTCGGTTTGGTGGGGAGAGGAACTGGTCGGCCTTCACAGTTTCGCGTCCCCAGCGAAGGACAATGCCCTCGACGTTGAGGAGCCATAGCGTGGGCCCGCTTTCACCCCATTGTTCTCGTTCGGCGCCGTCTAAACGGGGAGCAATGGTATGGCTCTCGGCGTTCGTCTCATGGCATCCAAACCCTGCTATAATCAGCACAATTTCACTCGCATATTCGCATTGGTTCCTCTCATATAAATAACCTTGCATATTAATTTAAACCATTTAACAATACTGATCGCCCAAGATCATTATCAGTAATCTAATCTAGGACCTAAATAAATTAAAATAATAAAATAATCTGAATAAAATACATAAATGGAGTATGGCGAAAAACGTCATACTAAAAGGCTTAGCAAAAGTTCGGACTTGAGTTCCCCGCGAATCTATGGATGGATGCGCTTCTGACAGGCTCAACTGTCTTCTCACAGAAGGGGAAGGTCAAAAATTTTCTTGTTGTTACTGTCGAAGTATTGGTAATTTAGAGACATACATATGAAATTATTGTATTGCCATCGGTTCTCAACACGTGTGCAAATTTTCAAAGAATTCAGACGTCAAAAAGTGGGTGAGCTGAAGCATTTAACTGCTATGGACTTCTTGCAGCCAGTTTTCCCCAGAGTCAAAACTCTTGTGAGAAGCTCACCGCGAATCAGTGGAAGGATGCGCTTCTGACAAGCTTAACTGTCGCCGCAGAAAAGTGGAAGGTA
Organism: Vandiemenella viatica; assembly: GCA_031002005.1. Lineage (NCBI taxonomy): Eukaryota > Metazoa > Arthropoda > Insecta > Orthoptera > Morabidae > Vandiemenella > Vandiemenella viatica. The sequence continues at coordinate 75,862,630 of CM061921.1, read as the reverse complement.
AACAATTTTCTGTTATTACTGTCAAAATAGTGAGAAATTCAAAATATACATATGAAATTATTATATTACGATCTGTTCCAAATACATGTGCAAAATTGCAAAGAATTAGAACGTCAGGAACTGGGAGAACATTGAAATTAAAGATTCCATTACATTCAGCAGGTTTTCCATTGTCTGTCAAAGTAATGAGAATATCAGGAGATAGCCATAAAATTATTTTATTGTCACCAGTTCTTAATACGTGTTCAAAATTTCAATAATTGAAAGATAAAACCAACATCACTGTCATGTTACAAATCAATCCGAAAGTGGTCCAAGTGTTCGGTGATTGTATCGCCTGTCATTGGTGAACAGTTTTGTAGAGCGTGTGCTTAACAAATTCAGAAGCGCCTTTCTTGCTTGCGAAACCGTGACGTCGGCAAGTACTTTAACTAACAGTTAATGTAAGTTTGCTTTACTAAACGCAGCCATAATTGCTAGGAAATTAATAAGCGGATGATTCTGTAGTTTAGACGAGAAGAATATTTCTATTATGGATAACCTCTCCGTAGAATATAGGTTCTCAAATTCTTACGTGTTCCTTTAGTCGACAGTGATGTCGAACCTCTGTTCGTCAATAAAAATAGTGTTTACAACATTCCTTAAAAAAAAAAAAACCTTAAGGCGAGGCGCTAAGAAACCTAAAATTCACATGTTGTGGCAGTCTTTCGTACATACGATGTGATATTTAGGAGCTTGTAGTTACATATATTACGTCCTGGGCAGATGGTGGAATACAGTAGAGCGTCGATAATCCGAATGTGTATTATCCGAAACGCCAATTATCCGAACAACTATTTTAAATATATTACACACAAATTTTGCACTATTTTACAGAAGCGTCGACATTGTTTCTGTTTACTGATTTACAATACACCTTTGCCCGTAGGAAATGCGTAGAAGTGGCCCTTTAGCTGTCCGGGCAGTAGTAGAGCTAAAAAACTTGACTTCAGTATGTTGTACCAACATTATACGCCTATAATGGCATTGTGTTCATCTTCTAAAAAGTGCCACCAAAATGAACCAGCCGAAAATAAGACTTCTTTTGCTAGGGTTATGTAAAATTATGAAGTTCCTAATACAATTTTAAAGTCAAAATAAAAACTATACAAACTGAAGCTACACAATTCGAAAATCCGAACAATTCGGAAATCCGAACTACGCTCGGTCCCAATTAGTACCAATTATCGACGCTCTACTGTGTATGACTTGTCAAGTACTTCATGTAACGATGGAAAATATCGTAAAAACATAATTTTATACTATATGATACATTGTTTATTATTTTTTAATTAAGTTCATTTTAATTAGTCTTATTTTTTATAAAAGAACTTCTCTGGTTATACAGTGTCCCCCAGAGTCTCATGACTTGAGGGACCCAGGTCCTGGGTTTGCACTCATAGGACCCATCTTGGTCTGGAATTGCTTCTGCTTGAACCGGGCCACTTCTGTTAACTTTCATTTCGATGTCCTTTAGCTCTTATTCTTTTCTGACCCTAATGGTATTTTATGATTACAGAAAGGGTGTCGACTATAGGTGCAAAATGTGTCGATTTTGAGAGTGTGTCTATTTGTGTGTTTATTTTTTTTTTTTTAAATATATTTGTTAATCTACAATTTACCAGCAACTATTGTAATGCTATATAATTAAATTAAAAGATTTAGGACGCAGAAAATGGCTTGAAAATGCATAGTTATTAAACAGTAAGAAAGAGACTTTGAAAACGGACAAAAAAATTTAACATGTCAACAAATGTTGCGCCTACCTTATCTGTCAAATGATGAATAAAAATAATAGATAATACTTCTAAGTTCTCATGAATATGATTATGAATGATAATTCATTACTATTTTAACAATAATACCAAAACCTGCGAAAAATTTGAATTTCGCGTCACTTGTAAAAACATTTCATCTTTAAGAAAATTAAAGAACAGTAACATTAATTTTTCCATTAAAATTATGCTATCGTTCACAAATAATAAGTTTTTTGCATTTTTTAGAAAGACATACAAATAAATAACTTGATGGATAATTTTTTATTAACTGTTTGTAACAAAAAGTGAAATATGCCTCGAAGAATTCATACATCAGAGAGGAATTGTGGAATTTAGCCGAGGAAAGCAAATGATTCCAAAATTGATGCAGTTTAGAGCATATCTGGATCCATCTTCAAATATGTTACAAAACTGATCATATCCAAAGCTCATCAAAAGAAACTGATCTTGATGCAAGGAATATATTAGATGAAATCAGTTCATATTTACGAATCAAACAAGATGCCAAATATACAATCTACAGCACTTGAGAGATGTGTCGCACTGGTGTACACCCCCTCTTGATACTTTTCACAAAGAGATAATTAGAGATGAAAGAAATTATTTCTGAAACAGAAAAGGATCATTTAGCATTGCACACAGTCAAGGGTTTAAAACAAAAGCTGGTTGTGGCATCTATCAACAGAATAGTTCTATAAGGAGACGGCTAATGGTGAAAATATTCTGCGGTCGTGGATGGTTTATCCCCCATCACTAACAGTCTATATTGTTTTTGTTGTTGTTTGCCTGCTGGACATAATACTAATACTAGATCTACATTTGTGACTGGATTTCAGAAGTGGTGATAACTAAATCCTAAACTGACAGAACATGAAACTGCAAATGAGTATCTGGAAAATCTTGAAAAGTGTAATAGAAATATCTTTAAAATTCCACAAAACAATAGGTGACGCACTTTTGCAATCAACTAATACTGAAAAGCAAAAGTAGAATATTGGAAATAGCTTTATTTCTGGTTAAACAAAACCAAATATTTCGTGGACGTACATGGCTTTACAATAACTGAACTAGAACTGGTCCAACTACTTTCAAAATTTGATGTAGTGCTGAAAGAACACATCTTGACATAGAAACATGAATTCATTAGTGTCCTATCGAACCACTTAAAATCTTAACCCGTTAATGAAATTAAAACTGTAAAATATTTCAATATTATGTTTGTAACAAACGTAACATTTCACACATTTATCAAATGTCTAAGGTATTCGTTTTGTGAAAATGTATAAACTAAAAATAAAAAGACGTTTCCTCGGATTATTTCCCTTAAACAGAAAAAAGATGCTGATCTAAGGTGCGAAATTTGGAAGAAACTGTATATTGACGGTTTAGATTATGTGATTGGTCGTTCTCAAGGTTATGACAATGCAGCTAATGTCAGCGGGGTACGTGAAGGAGTAGAAGCCATTATTAAAAAAAAAAATTGTTTTCGATGGATATACTGATCACTTGATAAATTTATGTTGCATCGTGTATAACATTTTTCGGAACCGAAGAAAGTATTTTTACTTTTTTCTCCGTGTCAACCAACAGCAAGTGCTTACAGTTAATCATCTGTTAAAAGAGTCCCTACAACGAGGTGGAGTGCTCATTCCGCTGCAGTAAATCACTAACAGAAAATTTGTGAAACTGAGGCTGCAATCAAACAGTTATATGATTAAAAAGAAAATGTAGACACCATAGGTGCTGCTCATAAAGGCGGGAAACCCACGGGATTTGGACGGGATGGTCACGGCCTTGCGGGATCCCGCCACGTGTGTGGGCACTTCCTTGAGGCCGTGGGCGCACTCCATTGCGGCCACGGCCTCACCGAAAAACAATTCTTATTTTTTCAAAGGCCGGGAGGGAGGGTGAGAATCTCAGCGTGTGTGTCCTGCGGTCAGTCGGCCTTCGAGGATTTCTTGTGAGTACCTGCATGTGTTGCAATTTTGTTTCTCTGTTTTGTTTCTAATGTTACGTTTCGTGATGTTCCGTGTTTATAAATATAAATATGTATGATATTGAGCCCTGTCTATAGGAATTGAAGTACTAGGAATACAACGACACAAACAAACGAGAAGCTACCTACGTCAAGCTGGCATAAATATTGAAGGAGAATGAACCAAATGCAAAAAAAAAAGAATCAATACTAAAAAAATCAGCAACATTAAACCATCAGGAAATGAATCTTTGCGAAGTACTTAAAAAAAAAAACTGCTGCAAGAAGATCACTTTGACGTTGTTAGCAAAACCGTTGCCATAAAATTACGTGGCCTTCCGACCAATCAAATGCTAATAGCAGAAAAAATAATTTTTCAAGTCGAAATGGGCTGTTTAGGAATGTCTTGCAGTGAGCAACGGTTACCTACTTCTGGCCTGTACTATTCTGCAGGCAGCAGTTCTGGATTTTTTTTTTATCCAGTAACCTCATCGAATAGTCTCAGCCCACAACCTTTTCAAGCAACACCCGCAGGATCATTATAAACCACCAGCAGATTTTGATAAATTACCTCAAAACAACGACACAGCAGCAATTGTTCTATCAAATTATAATGCAAATGATGTCATGTGATTTGAATTTGAGTTTACATCACATGATCAACTATATTAATGATAACATGATTTTAAACTAATATTATTTTAATTTAGTTTTTATGTCATTTAAACTTAATTTTATGCTGTTGATGTATTTACGAATGGGAATAAATCAATTACAGTAAAAGTCCGGTTATCCGAGTTCCGATTATCCGAGCCGCCTGATAAATCGAGGCAAATTTTTGAAATATGATACGAAGCTTTTATGAAGATATGGAACTACAGAAAAAGGCTGCTTCAAGTTTTACTAGGCAACTTAGAGAGAGGTAGCACTGTGACAGATTCAATAAAGAAAATAGTAACAGCAGCGAACGCGTGCACATCATCGAATGCTGCCATCGTGAAGCCAACTCTGAGACTGAGAAACCCTTGAGGATTTTAACGCCCCGTGTGTGTGCAGCGCCACTTCGATGAAATCCCTGCGGTCCGGCCCGCGGTCTGTTTCCCTGCGGCCCGGCCTCCACGTGTGTGGCTACCTTAACATTATTACATCAGTATATAATTTTACTTTTCTTTATTGTATTTTCTTTTGAAATGATGTACCAAGGGAAGTAAACTATTATATTGGATGGCGGATTAAAACTTTGAACCTTGAACAATCATTGATAAAAATAAATGCACTTCGTCTTTATTTTCAAGAAAAGCGGTGGTATATTGGACAAGGGGCAAAAGATCTTGTTACGAAACATAACAGGACTACAGCATTCCAAAAAACGAATAGCCGGTGAAGTAGCCACACAATAAGAACTGAAAATCAAGAAGATAAATTGGAATATCTTGACCGATCCAACACCGAACTCCGAACTAGATCAAAATCCTTTAAAGATTTAGTTTCATTCTTTGAGGCTGTACTGAAAAATAATTTGCTTTCGGCGAACACGGAGGAATTAAAAATATCTCCATTCAAATTTAGTGGCTTTTATGACGGGTGCTGACTTCCACTTGCCACATGTCGGTTTCGCGGGCATTCTTAACTGACTTCCGGAAGCCGGCATGCGTATGGGGTCTTCCTCGGTAATCCCACGGACCGGCGGGAAATTTAACATCCACGCGGCGGTATTTCGAATAGTACAGCTGGTTCTAGGTCTCTCGGTTCTTCGGCTTTGGGAGCAGCTCCCATCATATGGCCATGCTACAAGTGACTCCATCGATATCCGCCCCGGGTGTCACCCCTGCTAGCTACGCCACTGCTAACATGTTAGACCTTAGGTGATTGCAGCTAAAGAAGTTGGTATCGTAAATATTTACAAAGCATAATATGTCTTTTAAAGGGAAGACTTAAAAAGAAAACAAAACCAAGGCGAAATTGATAAGGCTTCAAAATTGTTTGCAAAATTTTTTATTGAGAAGTCATCTAAATCATCGATACCGGAACTAGTTCAATATGCTACGGAAGAAAACTTATCTAATAGAAGTTCTCCAGACTAGGTCCATGATGAAATAGAGCAGCGTGTACGAGAAAATTTATCTATGGCTGGAACGTCGTCTGTAGTTCAAAATATTTCAGAATGGGGTGTACCAGACATACCACCACGGTCTCCTTTTAAATGTGCCAATAATGACATTTCAAAATGGTCGCTCATTGACTCTGCAACCTGAGATGCAATAGTTATTCGAAAAACAGAAAAATTTAAGAAAAAATAATGGACGTCATTTTTCAAGTACGCATTTTCGAAGAGTAATCCCAAATGGAGAAACTTGAGATGTTCCATTCTGTAAATCTCATTGTTTATCAGGAAGGAGACATGTTGTAGTTAGATTCAATCATTTTACTGTCGTGATATATTTATTTCCATAAGTTAGTTTGATTTGATTTGAATGTTGTTCTCGACCGACAAGGTTATCGCAAGGAATATTTGAGAAAGGATAATAGTTGTAATTCAGTGGACAGGCAAGTGAGTAATAAAGAATGTACCATAGCGTGGTCTGGTTGTTATTCAAAGGAACAGACTTCCCTTGTGTTAGATGTGCTCATCATTGATTTACTGAAATTATGGAGAGGCTCTCGGGTATAGTGCGCAGTGTGACATTGTGAGATCGTCTGTCTGGATACTCGATGAATGAAAGACTCCTTTCAAACCCCAGTAATAAAGTGTTCAACGCTGAGCTGTCAGACGCTTTGCAGATGTCGCTGGCAAAGAAACATTTGTTAACACTAAACTGGCTGTGGGTGAGAATTTGCAGGCCAATCAGAAGAGAGGAAAGGGGTAACCTCCCAAGGAAGTTTTTATTATTTTATTTCCTGATTTTACATAGCCTACTACTTTGTTACCTAAAGTAGGCCCTTAGTTTCTACGATTTTTATACTTCAAACAATTTACTTTTTTTTAATATATCTGGATAATTATTTTTAAGGATTTAATGGATTTAAGTATTCTAATAGATAATCTACTAATTATTCTAATAACTAATATACTGATTTATATACCAATTATTCTACTAATTACTCTACCAACATTCTAATTCACACAAAAATCAACAATTGTCTTTGTATTTTCGTACTTCTAATTACTAAACTGTCTATTTGTATATGTTCTTCTTTTACCACTGCTGGCCTGTGTCAACATCCAGGCTGCCAGCTGTCTCTACTGATGCAGCGGGGCGACTGCTGACATGCTGACCACAAAGTGTCATCAGCCAGCTTCACGTTCGAGGTAGTGGTCTCGTTTTTCTCCAGTTTGTCCCTGGAGCCACCTAATCCCACATCAGGAGTTCCCTCCTGGAATCAGAGCAGGCCGCCCCCGAAGTCCTGGAGAAGGTACCTCTGGCTTCCAGAGGCACTATGATGAATTGTCTTTGCCGTCTTCCTGGTGCAGGCACTGCCTTAGTCATGGGCAGTGCTTATGGTCACATTTGGGTTGTTCTTTACTCTTGAGTTTCTTCCTCTCCTGTCCTTTCTGCTTCTGATGCCGGTTGCTCGCGGCGTCCTCTACGCTCTGCTAATTTCAATTCAACAAATCTCGCCTTCTCGAGTAGCGACGCTAGATTAGCAGCTTCATCCAGCAAGTGCCAGAGCTCGGTATCACACAGTATGTCGTATATTCTTCTGTTCTGAAGTTGTATTTGACTATATGCTCTTGATTCTTCAGTTTGTTTGCACTCCCAAACCACGAGCTCGGAAGTACTTACTTCACCACAGTCACACCTGTTTGTTTCTTTGAGGCCTCTCTGCTCTAGGAAACTATTGTATGGACCATGGCCAGATATGTAGTGTATGAGCCCTGGAGATGGTTGTAGGTGAGTCATGTTCATTCTCTCTTTCACGCATGGAAGCATGTCGAAGGTCCTTCTGCCCGTGTTGCTATTAGTCCATGTTTGCTGCCATTCATCCATCAGCGCATCCCAAACATCTTTTTTGGTTTCAACAGGCCTTCCAATTATTTCAGTAGCTTGGTCATATCTACCTTTTTTAATCCAGTATAACGCTCCTCGCTTCCTTACTTCCAGGTCCAGGGGCCAGATACCGAGTATAACCGTTAGTGCATCTGTGCCCGTTGTTCTGTAAGCCCCAGTTAGCCTGAGCAGAATTCCTCGCTGCATACGCCGAAGCAGCTCCTTTGGTTTGACCTTTCTTAGGTGCTTGGCCCAAGTGCTTGCAGCGTATCCAGTAATGGAGGTCAGTATTACATCGTGATATTGTCTTATGACGAGCGGAGGCAGATTAAACCGTCGCTCACCAATGCTTATCAATTTGTGCATTACCAGTGCTGATCTTCCACATACTTCCTCCATGTGAGACGCAAATTTCTGTTGTTCCTCCAGATTTACACCAAAGTAGCGGACTACTGTTTTTCTTTTTATTGTTTTTCCCTGGACCCTAATCACCGGATTTCGTTTGAGAGTTCCTTTTAGGAGCATGTAGGTCGTCTTTTGTGGGGCTAGGTTTAACTTAACCGCTGCACACCACTGACTCAGGCAATCCAATACTGCTTTGGATTTTGTTTCGAGCTCCTGCCTGGTGCCCGCGTCTATCAGAAGTGCGAGATCATCGGCGAATGCCACCACACCCAGCAGTTCTGACATCTGTTGCAATATTTCCATGACCGGTTCCAAACCAATGTCCCAGAAAATTGGTCCGCACACTGATCCCTGCGGGCAACCTTTCGTCAGTCTCTTCTGTATGTACTTGTTAGGGCACCGCAATTTGGCATATCTATTTCTACAATAATCTCTAAAACTGTTGTATAGGTTTTTTGGACAGTTGATGTTTCTTAAGCGTTCGAACAGCGTGGGCCACCAGAGATTGTCGAAAGCGCCGGCGATGTCTACAAAAACTCCCACCACATAATTTTTGGAAGAGTTTTGAGCTATTTCCATTAAGCGGTTGATGGCGTCCTCTGTTGACTTCCTTGCTCAGAACCCATACTGATTTGGGTTCATCCCATGTTTTAATCTGTGTTCCTTTAGTTTCTTGCAAAGTATCTTTTCTTGTACTTTCCCTAGAACATTGAGTAAGCAGATTGGACGATAGGATTTTGGGAGTTGTGGGTCTTTGCCTCCACCTTTCGCTATAATAATCACGTCACTCGTTTTCCATGCATTTGGTATTTTTCCCTGCACCAGGCATTCGTTAAATAGTTTATTTAAGGTTGGAACCAGTTGGACGACCAACTCCTGGAGAACCTCTGCCGGTATCCCGTCAGGACCTGGTGCTTTTCGTTTTGGAAGGGAAAGTATTGCCTCTACTATCTCTTCATCTGATATGACGCATTTATGATGCTCACTCTCGTAGGGATCCCACATTTTTTGACGCAGTTCTCTTTGCCGATTGGTCTCGTTTTCCGTAATATCATCTGGAAGTAGCACGTCAAGTAACTCCCGTGCAGTTTCCACCCAGTTGGTGGTCATAGATCCATCCGGTTTTCTTACTGTAGGCAAGGTTGTAGGTGGTCTAATTTTGCCAGCGGCAATCTTGTAAGGGATACCCCATGGGCCTGATCTCACGAAGGATTCCCAGCTTTTTTGTTTTGTCTTCAGCAACAGCTCCTTGAACTCTTGCTTTTTATTGCTATATCTTTCTAGAAGAGCCTGTCTCTCTTCTGTAATGAGGCAACGTTGATATGCTTTTCTTGCCTTCCTCATTGTGATTCGTTGTTTCTGCAATCTTTCTGTCCATGGTTTGTCTTTTAATCCAGTTGTTTACATTAGTGAATTGCAGTTCTCATTGCGACTTGGATTGCTCGAATTGTTTCTTTCGCAGCCTCGTCCACATCAAAATCATTATCTTCGACTCGGGGAGGAATAAAGCAACTCCTCAATTTCGGCCAGTTGGCTTTGCTGATGTTACATTATTAGATTGTGATCACAGGTGGTTTGGTTCACAATCACCTTCCACCCACTTACTAGGTTTCCTGCTCTTCGATTTGCTAAAGTTATATCTATGTTCGATTTGCCACCTGCTCGGTCACTGAACGTTTATGGATTGTTTGGTTCGTTTTTGACATCCAGCTGTAATTCTCCAATCAGCTCGAGTAACTTTTCTCCTCGTGCGTCTGTACGACCACTGTACCAGAGTGCAGATTTGGCATTTGCATCGGCAACTAACACCGTAGGACTGTCGCCTATGGCTGTACATATTTCCATAATCTTGCAGAGATAGGGGTCAATATCGTCTCTGTATTGAAAGTACTTGTTAACGAGGACCACATTTCCCCATTGCATACCTAACTCCACACACACCGTATGTTCATCGCAGAATTGTGTTATTTTTGTGACAGTGATCTGCTTATTGAAGACTATGATGGCACTCATAGGTTTCTTCCCTGTCGAGATTATCTGAGACGTCATTGGCATGTGTGGGATTTTCCATTCACTGGAGTGGGGCTCTTGAAGACAGAGGATATCTATTTGCATTTCCTCAGCTAGTTTACTCACTTCATGCAAAACCAGACTGGTTCTCCTGCAGTTTAATGGCGCGATATTAATTTTCTGTGCACCCCTGCTCATGGATGCCGAGTATGATTATTGCACTGTGGCCACGGCTGTCTTGAGTCAAGCATTATTCTTCCATAAGTCATCACAAAATGACGGTAAATTTGATCTGGATCAAAGATTTCGTTCCGTCTGTCAAATACTTGTTTGGCTGTAGTGAGTAACTGGGCTGAATTAGTAGGTATATTGTTTACCTTAAGTTGAATACGATCAATTGCCTCTGGTTGCGGAAATGTGATGTTTTTGCCATTTGGATGTGCTATTCTGGTTAGATGGCGTAACGCTAGAGTGAGATTTTGTGTTTCCTCTAGTCTAGCAAGCTGCAGATTGTTTTCAAACTTATGGTAGATATGGTCTGGAGCTATAGCAGCGTGTCTTGGGTTTTCGTTCGCTCGGTTTTCGGAGCCGCCACTAGTTTTGCAGTAGTTGGATGTCATTGGAACTGGTCCTACCCATCCAAGTCCAGCTCATTTTGATTGAGGTCTAGGAGAAATATCACAGATGGTAGAAGTAATCCCTAAGTGTTGAAGGATAGGTTCATCTGTCTGCGTGCCTACGCTGCTTGCAGTTTCTTTCCCTTCTTGCAAAATTTTCTCTTTGTATCTTGCAGTCCTCTCTACGTTCCGCCTCTACCTTGATGGCGTGTTTCTTGTTTTATTCCTCTTTCTTTTCTTTACTGTTTCTTCTATTAGGTTAATAATGATGCTAAATAATTGATCTTTGTATGGTTTATCCATCCGCTTGGAGTTTCTTCTACTGTCCAGAATCAGTTCTATTTATCAATCTTTGAAGAAACAGTTGGTATGTCGGACAATCTTTGCCAGATTTGTTGCACGATTTTCCCCGTTTCCTGCATGGGATACAAACAGCTGACTCTAAGGACTTACTACAGCCTTCTTTCTTGTGGCTAGTTTCCCCACAATGATTGCAAGCCTCCGACGTTTGGGTACAGTTTTTACTAATATGACCATAATCGTAGCAATGCATACATTTTGGTACTACCGTGTAGTCTTTTGCAGAGATGGCACTGAATTCTATGTATATTTTTCTTTGCTGCATTATTTGCTTCCTTATTTCAGCACTTACTTCAAAAACTTGATGGACAGTGCTTTTATCTCTGGGGCCTGTTCGAAGTTTTGACTTGAACCCTTCCAGAAATTGTTGTCTTTCTATTTTTCCTTCAAAATTTTGCTCATATACTTTTTCTGGGATTTTGCATGGCTCAAGTGACGTGGGTACGTCGTACAGAATCAACAGTGGTTTCCTTTTCCGCCGCATTTCACACTTCAGTTTTTCGTTTCGTTCTTTCGTGGTTTATTTTATAGATGCAATGATTCAATTAAAGAACTTCAGTGTGATCAGTAAATACAGATTGAGGACGAAAAATCACGGTGCTATCCTCGAATGAATTATGTACAAAATATTCTTGATAAGAAATAGCTTTCGATCTGAAACACTAAATTCTTCTAATAATATAAACTTCCTGGGTATATTGCAACTGCTAGGAAAATATGACCCTGTGATGATGGAGCATCTGCAACATATTGCTAATAAGGAGACTACTGTCTATTATACAAATCTATTCAAAACGAATCAAGCTCGAAATAAAATTTTGACTACAGATAAGTCATCTAAATACTGTTCCATCACACTGAGTTTAACTCCTGATGCCAGTCACATCGAAAATTCTTTAACATTGCTTTTGTTGACACTAATAAAGGCCAAGTCCGTTAGTTTGTCATACCGAGCATGGTGGGTGAGCGGTTAAAGCTCTGGCATCGCAATCGGGAGGACGCGGGTTCGAATCCCCGTCCGGCCATCCAGATTTGGGTATTCCATGGTTTACCCAAATTACTCCAGTTGAATGTCGGGATGCTTCCTTCAAACTGCCATGGCCGAATTCCTTCCCGTTCCTTGCCCCAACCCCATCCCGCCTCTAATGACCTCCCCGTCGATGAGGCGTAAATAAAAAAAAAGAATGTTTCGTTGCTTACAAGCCGGAAAGTGACTCTTCAGGACCTGAGAGCTGAACTCGCTGTACCGTTTATCGACGATAATTAGCAAAAGTTCGATTTGGATTTAAACGATTGTCGATTCCAAAGACATGACAATGGATCCAGTATGATAGAAGCATGGGATAGAAGGAAACAAAGGTTTTCAAAACAGAATTATGAATCAATATCTTCTAGTATTTTTTAATCCATGTAGCTGTAACAAAATTTAGTAGGTGCCTCCGAAACATCAATTAAATCGGTTTTCTTGCCCAGATTTCATTAAAGAACATTTGTTCTATTTGCCTGATCAACAAAGCGATGGGAAGTGTATCCAGGCACTTACGACTATCGCCAAATAAATTTGCGAAGTATGTTTGGAGTGTTTCGAGAGTTTCTAGCCTCGCTGCTGATCGTTATCATCACTTTTCAGTTCGTGAAGCCCTTTATTCAGTTGCAGCAATAGAGGCCTTGTCCCTGAGCCAGATCATGGAGCAATTTGATTTAGTAGTTAGAATGGTGACTTGGTATAATACATTGTTTCAAGTAAATATTGTAAGCAAGGCTGAGCAGACAGAAACTGGATTTATGAAACGCTTCACAATTGCTGGAAAACAGCTCGGAATTTGAGAAAGACTACCAAGGTTATTCATCTGCCCTCTGATAACAGAGCAATTTCTTCTCAGACTACAACATATCCTATTACTACAACAGTCAGATCGTGATGAAAGTAGAGATTTTTTGAGTACAATGCTGTAGATGAGATAACATCAGATCCACAAGAATTGTTTACAATGAACGAGATTTAGCATAAGATTGATACAATTGAGAATGCATTGGTCACTCAATTTACACAACTATCCAAATTTAATGATAGTGTCGTTCTTTCACATTATCAAAACAATTCCTGAAAAGTTCAAATTGGAATAATTCTGTGCAGAGTTAGAAATAAGTTTAACTGATGGAGAAACATGTGACATATATGGTTGTGAATTGGTAGAGGAACTTTCAAACTGAAAGTATTGTTGATGGGGCTTTAATGAGCAGAACCAATAAAAGTTCAGCTTATGAAACAAAATCGTTAGGGGGATGTATTTCCGAATGTGTGGACGGCACATACCAGTAGCTGTCACTAAGGAAGAATGAAGTTTTAGTAAATTAAAACTTATCAAAACTTCTTTACAATAAACGCGAACTCTAGATAGACTATCAAATCTTACAATTTTATCTATAGAAAATAATATTGCCCAAGGACAAAAGCAATGATAATGGCAATCTAGACCTATTAGTTATGATTTTATTTCCTCATTTTCTTAATTAAATTTTTTTTTTTTTTTTTTTTTTTTTTTTTTTTTTTTTTTTTTTTTTTTTTTTTTTTTTTTAAAAGTGTGAATTTGACTTATACATGATGTAATCACTGTGTGTATGTCATACTAGCTTAAATAAACCTTTTCAAACAAATAGTGTTCCTTTCTACTTTTGTTGTTTCTCATTCGTACTGCTGCTATCCTATATTAATCTTTCTGAGGTTTGAGTTATTATTAATACTTAAACACTAACTTCTGCCCGCGGTTTTGCTTGAGAGGAATTCATAACGCATTCATACACGTGTTCATATTTGAATCACACAGGAACTAATTTTTTGATCGGGATAAAAATAGATAGCCAATATATTATTCCAATTTTATCCTAAGCCATTCAGCGGTTTCGACGTCAAACAGTGAAAAACATCCAAGTAAACTTTTACATTTATAATATTAGTAGTATGTAAAAAATGTGTGTTATCTTCAGTCTGTCTATAGGGACACCCTAATCACAAATAAGTGATTGCACATTTGGGGCGCCATGATGAGATCTCGCACCACCTGAAAAACGTTCTACATACATAAGTACAGGTCAAGCAAATATAAAGCATGTAAAAACAACGTATTTTGACCTTATTTTCAAGATTTGTATAATATTACAAGCCTCTAAATCTACGAGTAGATTGGTCTCGTCACTCAATTCATGTTTCATGTTATGTATGATCTTCTTCTTATGAATGCCACACCCATGAACGATCATTAATGTCAATGCAGGGTCTACAAGGGTGGGGATCAAATGGGGTGCTTGTGCTGGGCGGCAACTTCAGGGGGGAGGAAAATTCATGATTAAAGGGGCGGTAAATAATAAATTCGTGTGGCGGCTACCTTTTTTCTTAGCTCTACCGTCACGAGCGGCAACCATCAATAGGGAGGTGAAGTGAAGAATAGCTCTATACTGCCCCGGGTGGCAAATTCATTTTTGAAGGGGCGATGGATTTCGAGTTCTTGCCCCAGCTAGGAAAATTTGTAGATCCACCACCAATTAACAGATACCTCGGGGTATGTTACCCCTCATTGGGAAGGTGAGCTGGGGTGGTTTCTTATTGTTTTCCCCATTTTGATAGCATTCAGATGTGTTATTGTAAGTGTGGATGACTGTGATGGTGTTCGTGTTCAGTATAGTGTTTTTTTTTTTATTGTGGATAAGAGACAAATGAAGGGAGATCGTGGAACTCAGTGAAAACCCATACAGGCCTACTCTTCTGAGTGCCACATTGGAGCCAGCAAGCTTATCATCCCTATCCAACATGCAAATACCCATTAACAGTGTTCTATGCTCTCACTTCATACACACTTCAGAGAAGTTTAAAATCAACTCAGGACTTTGGTGCACAATCTGGTGTTTAGGAATTATGCACCACTACCTCTCGTACCCAGGTGTTTCATGTCCTGGTGATGAAACTTCCTTCCACAATCCATTGCAGATTTAACACTGACTGAGGATTATTTTCAAAACTATTGGTGACAGTGAGATATTAATTGATGTGGCTTGACACAGGCATGCTGCTACTGCATTGTCAAGATTAAAAGGTGAGTGGAACATTAACGTTTAGAGAGTGATAATAATATATATATATAACTTTGATTCTTGACTGGCGAATTTTGACCAATTAAGTGACAGTTAGTTTTGTATTTTTTTCTCCAATGTATAATAAGGGCACTGTTCTGTGAACAGTCTTAATTTCTTCTCATTTATGACTTCAAGTTAATTCAGGTAACTGCTTAAATACTACCATATTTTTCCTCAAAATATGACCATAAAGATTATTGTAATATGAACAAAACTAGAAAATGGCCTGAATATGCATTTATATGCTATATAAATTACATTTAAATACAATCAGAAACTTTTAATCGGTGTTTAATTCAGCATTACAACTCAAAAAGAAAACAGGAAAAAAATATGACTTGTCATAAAGATCTGAACCATACTTGTTATTTTTAAATTTTTACCATCACGCATCTGCATTCAATATCCCTGTTTTGATTTGTCGCTAGTGGCCTTCAACTTAAAAAAGGCACAGTCCTTATCCAGTCATTACTGGAAATGAGATCCCTTACAGATCCATCCAACATCTCAGAAAATGTCCCTTTCTATTTAGGTGTAGGTGTAGGACATGCCTAGTGAAACATCACCTATTAATGGTATCTACAGGCGCAACCCCCAATACAGCAGCAATCCCTTTCCCAATAAGCCCCTCTGTTCCACATTTACCCACCTCACAGCGTGATTCAAATATGGCTGATTATAGTGAAACAAGATCTGCATGAGCTCTACCCTTCACCCCCTTCCTCAGGCCACTCTGTATACTATAACTCACTTTCCAATCAATACTGTTCCTCCCACCTACTACTCTATCCTTCCTAGTGTAACCCATACAAAAAGATCCTATATCCTCTATTATCTGCTCTGATGTTACACCAGCTTTGCTCAAAGTTTTTTGGTGAATTACTTAATATGAAATTATATTTCCATTTAATAATTTCCCTCTTCTTTGCTACTATGTGTGTCTCTGGTCCCAATAAACTGGGACCAGCTAACCACCAGAGCTGCATTTAGGTATAGGCTGTAGTCAAGTGGCTCGCACCACATGCAAAAAATAATCAAACATTTGGAAAGAAAGTAACCTATTTTCAAAATGGTTTTAACACAGAAATTACTGAAATGCTCATGAAAACTGAAAACATTGCCTGTGCATGCACATTTCAATCCTTTGAAGTATGGTTCTACTGTAAAATAACATTTCACTGCATCTATATCACAAAGTAACAACTTTGCAGTTTGACGGTGAGAATTTATAATGATTGTAGCAGTACACTGTGGTCGGGGTGTGTGAATGTAGATTGAAGTCACTATTGTACACCTGCAATACAAACTAAAATTCCCTAACCTTCTTGACAGGAAGGTTAGGTAAGATAAATTCACTTTTTATGCAATATTAACAGTGGCTAGTGATGGGAAGTCCAAGTTTTGATGTTTTGTTTTAAGAATTTATAAAAAATTATATTCATTTATAATTGAAGTAGGTGTATTTAGAATTCAATATTAATTCTATTTTTATTCATTTTTTTATTTAGTTTATTGTTTTAACCCTTTTCTACTGGCAATTGGAAATAAATGGAAATTTATAATTTTAATTATATATTTGTATAAAGGTACTTGGAATTAAATACAAATATTTTTTCAATTTTTTTTTTTTTTTTTTTTTTTTTTTTTTTTTTTTTTTTTTGTAATCTTAAGTGCTAATTATTATGCCAGTACTTATAAGTACCATCAGGCACTTTGTATATCACAGGATGTACAGAAATAGCAGCTGAAATCAATTATTTTCACATTGGTATGAAATGTTTGCCACATGATATTCAACAAACCAATTCTTTTTGCTCATTCAGACACAAAAAGACATTGCAGTGGAACATTTGGAATGATGTTTTGACTACATCTTCTTCATATTACACACTTCACATCTTCATTTGATTTTTACAATTTAGGGACAGTGTATACCTCTGTTTCCCAATATTACATCTCTCATTGTGGAATAGTATGATTTGCATTGTTTGAATGCATGAGGGCTTGGTGAAATATCTGTAGATTACATTTTCTTCTTACCAATATCCTTCATAGTCACCATACCTATGACTATGGATCTTCTGAATTTTTTTACAGACTTTTTTTTCAAATGTTACAGGCTTTTTTCAAATGTTATAGGCACTTTTCATATGTTATAGGCATTGACAAATACAATATCCATAATTCCCAAAAACAATCTGTGCCATGATTTTGGTAATTTTCTGTCAGCATTGCATAAAGCCATAAGCTGATCAGCAGTATCAACTCCAAACATGATTGTATTCTAGTCCTTGATGACTCCTGAGCAGAAATTGTCGACTTCAATCCATCTTTTTCTTTGCATATAACCAGTGGTGTAACAGTAGGGTGTCAGGATGGGAAAAATGCCATGGGACTAACTGCCAGAGGCGGCCCCCGATGACCGGCTGGAGAGGCCCTCTGGCCCAAGATCCACTAAGTCACCAATCGAACCTGAGAGAGGGCCATTTGTTGAAGTTGCCACGGACCAAAAGCAGTGTAGTTTCCCCACTGCCATGAAAATTTGATACTAAATGTATGACCTTTTTATTCTTCCATTTCCAGTAGCCAATATCTAGGTTTGAAAATGTATGGTCACAATCTCCTGGTTTTAGTTTGCCGTCGGCAGATTGTTAGAAAGTCCGTTGCAGTAGTGTCTGATTCTACCACAAACAAAAGTTGTTTCAGTTTTTTAATAATGTAACAGATGAAAAATAATTATCAAACTATATAACATCATCATTGCTTCATTTTTTTCAGTCCATTCTAAGACCACTCTTTGACCTAATGAGAAATCTGAGAACTTTCCAGTCATTTCTTCATTCTTGCCTTGATACATTATAAACTTCTAATAGAAGAGCTTCACTCAGAGCATATTTCTTAAAAATATCAATTTGAATATATCTAAAACAATGATAAAACCAATTGTATACTTGCTAAATCTATTGACAAATAATTTGTATAAAACTAACCAGAAGTCCCTGATGGTACTTTTAAGTCCTCGTTGGTTTTTCTCAATTATTTAGTAATGAAACTAGAAAAACATATTTTATATCTAAAATATATATGATTAAATGCTCAAACTAAAAAAGTAATAACAGATATCGACACTTACCAAGTAAATTCTCATCTAAAAATGCATTGTAATATAGCACTTGTTACTCTTGTCAATATACTGCCAACTTAGAAAATTAATTTCTTGACAATTTCGTGCAGAATTTGAAAATAAATGTTTCATTGTCTGACCTAATCATACAACAATAGATCAACAAACTTAACAATGTAGTGGACACTGCTATTGTCAAATTATATGGTGGTAAATACTGTGGTACTAATTAGTACTGTCTGGGAGGAAAGGGTTAAGTCACTTTTTACTTCTTCTAAAACTTTATTTCATTCTTCAGGATCCTGATGGCTTGGTCTGGTGTGGGAAGGCTCTGATTAGTGGAACACTGTCTAAAAACGGTTTAGTCACTATCTTCCTGTTGACATGCATGTGTGAATAATCAATATCGTGTTTTTAATATTTTTCTATTGCATGCTATTGTGATCTTTATCATGTTTTATTGTTTATTTTATCTTAATATGTAGGCCTACACTTTCATATTGTTATCAAAACTTTTGATTTTGTAATTCTGTGGGTTTTTGCTGAGAGGGTGTTTGGTTGCAACAACACAACCATGAAATGCAGCACCTTATCCATCACTCAGCAGTCAAAAAATTGAACATGCGAGCATCACTTGCACCTTCATTCACTTCAATCTCGGAAATGAAACAGAAAGCACAATTTAAATTTTAAATTCTGTAGTAAGTTATCTTCGTATAGTTATACTACCGTTACATTACCAAATATTTTGCACCAATGGGTTTATTTATATAATAATAAGTAACTGATATTGCTTTTATATATAAGGGGCCACACCACAGTTATGGTCTGGGGCCTACGGAACCTAAATGCGGCCCTGCTTATCATCACATTCTTAATCTAACACCCACAGGCACCAGAGATTCTCTATAATCAAATAATTATGGTGAACCGTAAATTTGCTACTACTCATAAATTTACTAATACTATAATAAAAGCATGTACCAGTATATAAAATTATATATAATTATTATCAGTATGCCTAGTGTAAGTATTAGCCTCATATCTTGCAGGAGCTATCACTTATGCAGTAATTGTTTATGTTTAGATTTATGCTGCAAATTGATTTCTTATAAGGGGTATATTAGAGATTCTCATATTCCAGCTGCCATTCCTCCTTATTGCGGGCATCTTCTTGTGATGAGACAGTAATTTGGTACTAAAAGAGTAGAGTGGAAAGGCTAGTGCATAAGAATTAATTGGTCATCAAACTGCCAAAGCGTAATTGTAACAATAAGACTTAGTCTAGCGACAATGAGAGGGTTCGGTAGAAGGAGGCCCGGCAGTGAGCATATAGAGTCAGTGGAGACTGATCGGTGCATGATGGAGTAAGCATGCGAATTGGTGTATGTAGCGTAATGCACATGGGACGGCAATTTAAGCTCCTGAAAGACAAGTAGAGTAACTTTACTGCTATAGTTGATGAGTAGTGAAGGTTTTAAGCAATTTGGAGAACTATACATGAAGTTGAACTGTTTAAGCTGAGCGCTGACTTAGATTGGGAAAAAATATTGCTCAAGCCTGGGTCTACATTATCGTAGTCGGATCTGTATCTTTGGCGACCATTCTGTATTAGCCTTATCCACGGTCAAATTAAGTGATGTGTGTACTTTAGTAAGCGGTCATATCAGTTGAAGTTGGTGGTTGATTATGTACAATCAGCAGAAATAAACTTAAGCATTCCAGTTTAACAAGAAACTACAACTTTCATTAAATTAAATCCCAGCTCACTTTTTCCGACATGGCGTGCGTGTGGTGACCAATGGAGGAGACAATTAAAACGTCGACTTCGAACTACGGTAACGACGCAACAGGCGCAGGCGTTAATCTTCAGTCAACGAGAGTCAAGCAGTGGGCAACCATTTCGGCAGTATACATTTCGAGGTGCAGCCGTTTGCAGACAACGAGCCGGGAGGAGCAGCCGTGAAAGCAGTTCCGGTGGGGTCCAGGCGATTGCAGTTCTATCATCAGCGATCAACAGAACAGATAAGTCGCCCGCTTGAGTAGAATTTTGGCTTCAATAACTACAGCAGCAGCGGCGTAGTGTGTGACAATAAGTGCAATTCATAAAAGTAATTTCTGCAAGAAATTCTATGTTAACAGTTAAATTCAGTGTTTGATTTGCCCACACGTGTGACAAAAATCAATTTAATTCAGTAATTACAGGCTTCAAAAGACATAGTAATTGCTAGTGGTATCACGTGAACCATACGCCATGTGTTATACAGTAAACCACTAAGTTCATTAGATTTGTGCAGCAATTCAGATCAAACAAGGTTAATTATTGCCAACAAGTAGCATTTTATTCCACAGTTTCATGGTTTCAAAGTCTTTTGATAATTTACGTAATGTTCCGACACTGCATTTGGTTCCATTGTATATAAGCTTAACATTAAATGTATAACTACGTGGCTTGTTGTTAGCAAACTTTATCCATGTTGTTCAAAATTTTCTATTATTCATTTCATTCAAACTTTAATTTCAGATACCTAATTTTCTGTATTGTAGCGATCATTCTCTCAAATATAGAGTGACGCCATATTGCTTCTTGACATTTGCGTGCCAGAGACCACAGACCCTACAAAGAATTAGATGCAAAGGTTTTAATCGCTTGATCTACAGTGCACAGATTAACTTGCTATTAAGATCATCTTTGCATTGAATATATGGTACCATCCTTGAGGTTTAGTTGTGTTTGTGACGTTTGTTTCCATAAGTGACGTAATTTGATAATACAAGTGGATCATTAATACGAGCATACGCGCTTATCTCAAACCATATTAAGCAACTTCTTTTCAAGCCTAAACATTACTAGTGCTTTAGATTTTGGGTTTCTGTGGTTTTATTATATTTTTTGTTCATGTGTATGTGTGAGGTGTTTGATTTGGGCAATTTGGCGCTTAATCATTTTGGAGGGCACATATTTGTGTGTTCGGTTTTGTAAATAACTGCAGCGTTGTTGCTGTGGATAGTTCCAGCGTTGTGTCCTTTTGTGAATATATATTGTTTTTTTCTTTAAAGATACAATGAATAAGGAACCAATTTCTAATATACCAGTCTGGGGGGATTCATCATTTGCGGATAATGCAGATGAAACTTTGGACAATCAAACTGAATATTTGGAGATATTATGGAAGTAACACCCCTTACTGTACCAAATACAAATGCAAGTGTAGATTTATTGCGCGACCGACAGGACACTTTCTTTGATACTCAATTGCAAGTTTCCCTTAGATCTTTATCACCTGATGATGAACTGATAGGTTTTAACTCACAGGGGGAACATCCAAGACAACTTGAACATGATGAATCTTCATCAGATGATAGGGTAATCACATTTCCCACGGCAGGTAGGCAAATGAACCAGCTAGTCGATAGCGATATCCTAACAAGGTTAGGCCAGTTACTAGCATCACAAGCTGAACGGAGTAGGTTAGAAACTAAACAATTACTAGAATCACAAGCTGAACAGAGTAGGTTAGAAACTAAACAATTACTAGAATCACAGACAAAAAAATTTGAATTACTAGATTCACAAACTAAACAATTACTAGAATTATGAACTAAAGAACTACTTGAATCACAGGCGAAACAAGCTGAACAGAGTAGGTTAGAAACTAAACAATCACTAGATTTATTTAGCTCAAAATTTGAATCACAACTTAAACAGTTAGAACATTCATTTACTACAGCATTAGAATCACAAGCCAAACAGGTCAATTCAGTTAACTTAAGGGTTAAAGAACATGACACACAGATGAACCAGCTTAACTTAGAACTGAAAGAGCAGACACAGGACATTCAGGTAATTCACAATAAAGTAGACTACACTGCAGCAACTATTGCCAACTTAACAGACAATTTTGAACAATGTAAACAGGAGGTTGGAGTCTTACAGACAGTGTGTAACCATACACAGGCTAGGGTAGCTGAGGTTGCGAAGACTGTTGAAACCCTTACAATCCTTAGTAGCACAAATACAGAAGATATTAACAAGTGTAGACAAAGTGTAAACTTATTAGAGAGTCAGGTGACAGCAAGGGTGAATGCATTAGAGGCCAAAGTGGTAGAACAATTAAATCCACAGCAAGGTATGGTAGGGCCACAGGGAGTGATAGTCACATCAGAAATAGTTGATTTCCTGAAACAGTTCGAACGCTCAACAAAATTTGTACATTATTCTCAACAGCAGAAAATAAATTGTGTGCTTAGTTGCCTAGCAGGAACCGTCGAGCGTGTTATGAAAGAACTGGGAAGGTGGTTCCGAACCTACTGTCACGATAACCACCAGAAATGGGCAATGGAAATATCTAACATAAAGCAGGTCATTAACGCCATTCCTCATGAATCTACGTCAGTCACTCCATATGAAATTATGTTTCATAAACCTCCGAGCAGGTTAGTTTTTGAATGCATTGAGTTCCCGGATAGGCGAGTTAACTACGAGGACAAAATCAGGTTGGTACTGCAAAAGTTATACAGACTGGCAGCTAGCCGAAAGGAGAAACATGATAAACTACTACGCACAACAACTTATGATATTGGGGACCTTGTATTGATCAGAACACATTTCCATTCATCAGCGATAAACCATGAGATAAAGAAGTTTAACCTCCTCTATGAGGGACCGTTCCAAATTGTTGGTAAACATTTGAAAACGCTTACACTCTGGTTGTACCCTCCACCCAAGCTATACAATGTTAAGTCACTGAAACCCTACAAGCCATTCCAGGGGGGAAAGGGTGATTAACACCCTACTCCCCATGCTAGTGAAAAATGGATACTTCAGCAGCAGCAGGTATTCAGGACTCGGTGGCTGGAAGTATAACTATTGTCCAGGTTCGACCTTTAAATGATTTAACTCTAAATCAGGATTTAGTTTCTGCAGGCGTGACCGAGTTCCAGGTGTCCTCACCTTCCAATGATAATGTTGCTATCAACAACACTCCCTCACCTTTGGTTCCTCCAGATTTAAGTATCCGTAGCACAGCAGAGAATCTAGTAGTCAGGATTTGGTAGCGAAGGTATAACTATTATCCAGGCTAGTCCTTTAATTGATTTAACTGTCAATCAGGATCTAGTTTCCAGAAACAAGACCAAATTCCAGGTATCATCACCTTTAAATGACTCAGATGCCTCAACATCCAATCAGTTACCACGGGTTCAGTCTAATCTATTTTCCAATACCAGGAAGTTCACTAAACCTTCACAAACATGCCCTCATTCAATACATTTGAAGGGGGGGGGGTAACTCAGTTTTGCCTAATCTGAAGGGGGGTGCTTCTACCGTGATCCATAATTTGAAGGGGGGCAGCACCAAGATTCTCATAAGAGGTACGAGCAAGAGTAGGAAAGATGGTGGTGGTGGTGTAACGGATAGCGTTCGGGCCTCGCATTCGGGAGGACGGCGGTTCGAATCCCCGTCCGGGCATCCAGATTTGGGTTTTCCATGGTTTCCCCAAATCACTCCAGGTGAATGCCGGGATGCTTCCTTCAAAAGGCCATGGCCGAATTCCTTCCCATTCCTTGCCCCCATCCTTTCCCGTCTCTAAAGACCACGTTGTTAAAAAGGGACGTTAAACTGTTACAAAAAAAAAAAAAAAAAAAAAAAAAAAAAAAAAAAAAAAAAAAAAAAAGGAAAGATTTCCCCATATTTAATAGGGTTATGGTTCATGGTTTATGGTCAAAGTTCTACTTGCCTTAGCATCAAAATCTTAGTGTATGTATGTAACAAATTAAGAATGCTGTGGGAAGCAAGGAAAAAGGTCTTGGCTTTAACTGCAGGGACGCACTTGGTGCCTCCCTAGAGAGTAAACAGCTCTCATTCAATTATATAATTTTGTATTCTGATGGATTACTTGCCAATAAGAAACATAATTTGTGCCTTAACAAGCCACGTAGAGAGAGAACTAAAAATTTTCAGCTGTAATAGCTCGTTATGCTACAAGTCAAGCAGGCTAATAGAGCTGCAAACGCAATGTATATAACATTTTTTTTTTCTGCTTTCTAATTTCATATATCTTATGTTGTTTGTTTATGTATGTCATTTGTTTACTATGATATGTGCACGAATGTTCATTTCTGTACTGTAATAATTGTGCAATAATCTGTTATGAGATTCATATTTTTTCTTTATGAAAGGGGATTGAGAATCGCAGTATTTTGGTGCACATAGCCACCCATATCCCACACTGTGAATTATCAGATTGGTGCATGACGGGTGGACTCTGTTTAATTAGTAGTGGCGATGTAACAGGACTAGTATTTTGACAATATTTTGGACTGTTAAAGTTGGAGAGGAAAATGTGAAAGATGTGTAATTTTGATGAATCTGATTTGAGAGGAGTAATTATGTACCATTTAAAGATATTATATTTCAATTTGTTGTAAAGCTGTAAACAATGCTTGTAAACAGATGTAGAGAAAAAGAAAACCACCACCAACTTTAAAGTAACTAGAATTTGAAATTTGGATTGTATTTTAATACTTTGTGTATAACATGATATAAGGTTAACTGTCTTATCCGTCTTGGGTGGATTTAGTTTGCCATTAGTGAAGAAATCCCAAAGGCAAACGTAAATCAAGGGGGTTGTGATGAGACAGTAATTTGGTACTAAAAGAGTAGAGTGGAAAGGCTAGTGCATAAGAATTAATTGGTCATCAAATTGCCAGAGCATAATTGTAACAATAAGACTTAGTCTAGTGACAATGAGAGGGTTTGGTAGAAGGAGGCCCGGCAGTGAGCATATAGTGTCAGTGGAGACCGATCGGCGCATGATGGAGTAAGCATGCGAATTGGTGTATGTAGCGTAATGCACGTGGGACGGCAATTTAAGCTCCTGAAAGACAAGTAGAGTAACTTTACTGTTATAGTTGATGAGTAGTGAAGGTTTTAAGCAATTTGGAGAACTATACATGAAGTTGAACTGTTTAAGTGAAGCACTGACTTAGATCAGGAAAAAATATTGCTCAAGCCTGGGTCTACGTTATCGTAGTTGGATCTGTATCTTTGACGACCAGTCTGTATTAGCCTTATCCATGGTCAAATTAAGTGATGGGTGTACTTTAGTAAGCGGTCATATCAGTTGAAGTTGGTGGTTGATTATGTACAATCAGCAGAAATAAACTTAAGCATTCCAGTTTAACAAGAAACTACAACTTTCATTAAACTAAATCCCAGCTCACTTTTCCCGACATTCTTCTCTCAGTAACAACTACTTCATGAACTCCTCATGGCCATCTTTTCTTGGGCCTTCCTTTTTTGTGTCTTCCATATTCTTACTGACACATCTTTCCATTTGTTTTGATTAGGTGTCCACAACACATTAACCACTTACATGCTATTCTGATAGTGGCATCTTTTGACATCTTTATTCTGTCTCATATTATTGTGTTTGTTATGGCACTTCACAACTTCTCATCACATAGATTTCCAAATTCTATAATTTTATGCAATTTTGTAAAAATTGATTTAATCTTAATATATTTAGATTTATCTGTGTATTTTATTTGGGTCTAATTTCTTCTGATTATTTACCTTTTTCCTTTCTCTCATATAATTGCTTCCAATATCAATTCCCTCCCCTCCTCCCCTATTTCATTTGCTCCCCGAATTTTATTTAGTTAATCACGATTGAACAAACACCATATGTATTTAAAGACAAAGGTTAAAGACCAAAAAGTAACAAATCATTCCTTGTTTCAGTTGTTTCTTTATTTCATAGCTTTTCTGCGGATGAAATAATAACATATCTAGTGGTGAAAGAATAAGAACATTTTTTAAGTCACTTTGGAAGGGATTTTTCTCTCAAAACAGTTTACAATAAATTTTCAAATATTCTGCCATTAACTTCATTGCATGTATCAGAATATGAAATATTGCTTTCCTGAGTATATTTTCATACGCCTCAATATGGTCAACATCTGTCATGAGAGCAAATCAATTCATTGTACATTTTGAGAAACAAGAGTAATGTATTTCCTAAATACGAATGATGTATTACATCATTTCTGGGGACAGCTAACATTATGTACATCTACTTTTTCAGTGGCACATTTAAGGTAGCTGATTGCAACCAGGCACTAAGATGTTATTAAAATAATTAAATACTTATTTCACCTGTGCCTATAATGTTTATTAACAGATAGTGCTTACCAAATCAAGAGATGTATGAATAAACTTGATCAAATACCTCACATTCTTCACATGAGAATACAAAAATACATTGAAGTTAATGGGACAATAATTGAAAATAAATTTTAAAACGTTTTCACTGCAAACACAAACTAAAATAGCTGTAACAGCACAAATACACATAAGAGCAACTATCATGTTTATTAAATTCCCACCAATGGTTGAAGATACTATTAAATTCCCTGTTGCTGTTCTCATATTTGCTCAGGACACCATTTTATTCTACCACTGGCGTGCATCATCCATCACAAGAATGTTAGATAGGCATCACCTTATCAAAGATGTTTTGAACCTACACAGTACACCATGTTGCCATTGTTGTATAGTTTATGTCAAACTAACCACTACACACAGATGTCCACTTTAGTATACTAGCTAAAAATTTCTGTTCTGACTGCAGGATAGATTTTAAATCTGTGAATGCATTAGAGTGTTAAACAGTACCTTCTTCTGAAGTATAATAACTGAGCATGACGTCGAGATATGGCTGAAAAAAAAATTATACAATACGCACAGGATTCAGATTTTTCTTTAATGATATGGAAAAAATGCACTTGCTTACGGCAGCTAGAGATCAGCAGGTAGGAAAGTTGGAAGAAACTACATAAGAATGGCACACTTATGCTACTGGTTGAATGATTAACATTTGGGCTGTTCAGCAGGGAATGGGTTTGATCTCTTCTCTGGCCATCTTGATTAGTTTTTCGCTATTTCTCAAAATCACAACATTTTGTAAATTTAAATATGTATTTCAGAAATAAAGGATCAAAATAAAAGGTTCATTTAAAAAAACTAATTTATTTAATAAGTAGGACTTATAAACCAAGAAGGAGAAATAAATACAATAAAAAAAATGTGTGTGAAGAAAATATCATACTCTCAAAAAATATGTGTTTAGTTGTTTTATTGTGTGTTACTGTTACATTAAAGACAATACATTACAAATATTACAAATATTCAATCCTCTCAAAATTAAATAATAATGTTGTACATATAAAAAGAAATAAATAAATGTTCAATTTACATAACAAAAAATAACTCTCTCATACACTTTCTCTTCTTTGCTCACACTCTTTATGTATGTTTAGAATTAAATGAAATACAATATTAAAATTATAGAAACGTGCATATTTAGTGAGTTTTAAAAGCCTCCAGTAATACTTAAGTTTCATGCAGATATTTAATAAAGCCATTTGCTTCAGTCAGTCTCACATTTAATTTAAAACAATCTTTGGATCAACAAACAAAATAAACTTACAAAAATGATTAAAACACTCTTAACTTCCTCAGATGACAGTCAGAAGTTGTGATTTAGATATTTTGTTAGAAAGTCTCTGTGTATATCACTCATTTGAGTTTTAATTCATGCCTACACTCTATAGAGCTTATGAAACCAGCAGCTGTAGTCTTAATAAAGATATAGCACCAATTACAAAATGTATTAGTTCAATCTACACTTCACTGTGCAAATAGTAATCCACCTAGCACCCATCTTGAAATACTTTCAATCAGTAGCATAAGGGTTTGTGTAGGAGAAACCAATGAATTGATCTTGATCCATTGTCTCCAAAATTCCTTTATCAACAGGTGTCAGTTGTGCGCGTTCTGCTGTAAATGCCGCGTCGAAGTACTGAACATCCAATGGGTGTTGCTGCAATAGATACACACATAAATTGAGCATTCAAAGTAAATGTTCAGAAATATAAAAATCATATTTGTCTATCTTATATTTAGTTTAAGGAAGGACAGAAAAATTTAACTTTACATAGATGATGTTGGCTAGGAACAACAAACGATCACATCTAATACAATATTTCAGTGTTGAACATTATTCTTGCAAGCAGATGAGACACTTAACTAGGTCAGATGTGACCTCATCTATTTGCAAAAATAAGGTTCAACACCGAAATATTGTGTTACATGTAATCTTATTTTTTTTGTATTCCCAGCTGCCATCATCTGTGGTAAATGTTGGATTGAATTTCCCTATCCTTCCTTAATTTCATTGCCTTAAAGTATTTTCCTTCTAATTATTATTATATTTAATTTAAAATTGAGAAAGTAATAAACAACCATTACAACAAAAGGTAATCTTGATCTGGACAGTAATTAAGAAAAGGAAAAAGTGAAGAGGAACAGATATTGAATATCCACAAAAATAAACTTCGAGAAAAATCTGGGACTCCACTTACAGTTAGACATGTAATGAACATATACCCAGGAATGTGTTGATGGTGCAAAACATATACCAGTCTCCATGTGCATGTATCTCTGTGTAAATACAACCCCGTTACTCAGAAAATTTTTCTTGCAAGTGATGAAACTTCAACAATATATCCTTAACTTTTTTCAATAGTAAACAGTAATTTTAGGATTTACTGGGGGGAAATGTACTGTTTCCTCAGTAAAATGAAAAGATAGAGAAACCATCACTTACTATTGTCAACAACATGACAGTGCAGTAAGACACAGACAAACACAAGCAAATGGAACTTTCATTGACAGAAAGACATGGTGCAGAGCTGAGGATGGAGAGGATGGGGCATTGTTTAGAGCACACATTGAATAGAAGAAATTGAGGTATTTGAAGAGTGGGTGTGTAGGGATACGAGAAACAAAAAGAGATAGATGGACGCTGGGGTCAACAACTAAACTGAATATACCAAATGATATAATGTATACAATATGAAAACTATGGGAAAGTTGTATTTGTAGATTACATTTATTTCAAAAAGAATAATTTCAGTGTATACTACAGATGATAGAGATGCCAAAACCATAAAATATGGAATATTTATTTGTCTGTCCACATAACATGCAAAATTTACTGCAAGGATTTTGACGAAATTGCACTTAGTGATAGCGTATGTCATTGGTGAGGATATAGGATATTCTTTATCCTGTAAAGTTACAAAGTTTCTAAAGAATCATAGTCCAAAACGGCAAATTTTGAAATTTTTGTCTCTCTCTCTCTCCATACCTAAGGCAAAAGATAATGGACGCTTTTCAAGAAAACTGCACAAGTGATAGCTTATATCATTAGTTAACATAATCTATGATACAATGGACAAGTCTTATGTTTTGGAAGTTTTGAACGTGTTAGAAGGATGAAGAATGAACCAACCATTTCAATGAAACTGTACATACTGATAGCTAACATTTCATCAGTGCTAGCTTATAATATGTTTTAATCTGACATCAACACACTCATAAATAAGTAAAGAGTCTGCTAACTTAAATGTTCTGTAATAGCACCAATTAATTTATTACTGTCTTGCACAAACTATCTCACGTTCGAAATTTTTATCACAGTTAGAGGGTAACAGTGTGTTCAAATTGCATATACTTTGCAATTCAAGTAAGGATTTTATATCAAGACTAACTGTGCTTGCAGGTTAGGTAGGCTTTCAGATTTATGCTGTGCATGTCATATGGCATAATTTTTAGGGGAAACTCTTCTGAAAGCAAAAAAAGTTTTCATAAACCAAAAGGAGCTATTAGGATGCTGTGTAGGGTGAAAATAATAACTTCTGGCATACAACTCTTTAAAAAGCTCAATATTCTTACAATGACTTCTCAGTATATAAGTTCCCTCATGTGCTCCATCATAGAACATTTTAACTTGTTTAGATAAAATTCACAGTAACACAATTTCTATCCAAGAAACAAAAATAACTTGTACAAAAAATAAACATCACTTTCATTAGTACAAAGGGGAGTTAATTATCCCTAAACTCATCTGCTTAATGAACTTCCTAAAAGAATGAAACAGTTTATAGTAAATAAAGCTGTATTTAAAGCAAAACTGAGAGATTACTGATAACTCCTTCTCCTCCACTCAAGAATATGTACAAAAGATTTATTCTTATAGCTAATATGTCTAAATTCATGATACTTATCAGAAGACTGGATTCAGAGGACCATTACAGAGAAATTGGGTTCCTTGAATTTTTCTATAGAATCTTAGCTGAGGATGCATAAACGTTACAAATGCAACTTGGCTTACACTAATTCCTATTGTAAATTTGGCCATTCTTATGTCATTGTGTTTCATGTTGTGTTAGTACATCTTCATCTTTTTTCTTATACTTTTGATGTGGATGTCTCAGCCCATCATATGGCTGGAATCACTAAAGTACTGCAACAGTATTTGGTATGGAGTAAGCTAGTTCAAGCTCAAATCATTGAAGAGTTCTCTATCATTGATGACTTGTCGAGCAGGGTAGGAAAGATGGTGGTGCACAGTTCCCTCTCACAGATTACGTTTATTAAATTCCCAGTGATATTGCGCTGGTTAGGAGTGGGGGCAAATGATACTGCTAATGGTGATATATCAGCTGGTATGCCCTTGGTGTCCTCAAGAAGGGTATGGCTGCATGGGCTTGCAGTGGATAGTGGGTTTCAACTTCCTGATTCTTTCACTTTCACACATACAACAGACCCCACTTCCTGATAGCTAGCAATTAATTTTTCTTTCATATATGAAGCTGAAACCAAAATAATTCAATCTGCATGGTCTATCAAGAACTGATAAAAGCAATAATTTAAAGTATAAAGAAAGTAAATCTCTAAACATTTAAATAATAGATGCAGAAAGACAATTTAAAAATAACCCTCATACACAAGCTTCTTCGCAATAGGTACCTTTCATTTTTGTGCAGTGTCAGTGTATCTGTGTACATATTAATATCAGCACACATTAATAATGTGCACAATGATGTAGCGAAAAACTCAGGTTCTCAATATAAATGGAAACAAATGTAACAGCACACTCTTGATGCAAAAAATATTATGACTGGTTGCAGATGGATCAGAGAAATAAGATAGGATCTGAAGGATATTGGCCTTACTCAACAAGACACCATACACAAGACAGAATTTTACAAAGAAGTTAGGGATATAAATCATCACTTCACACTTGCAAGAAAGAAACTCACAACACGAATCTTTTCATCACAACAAAGGGTGCGAAGGTCAGAAGGCATGAAGAAGAACTCGCAGGACCATAAGACTTGAACAGTTCCTTTTAAGACAAATAATGGATTGACTAAAGCGGTCCTATGTGCTCATAAAAGAATAACAATAAAAACATTTAGAAACATACACAACATTAGTTAAATGAGATACTGAGCTATTTCTATACCATTTCATAAAGGGAACTCTACTAAATAAGTATATAGTTCAAAATAAAGCTGTAATTTTTTCACATACATTTAGATGATTAGCATCAGTTCTTTGTTGGAAGTTATATACTTTAAGTATTTTGTGAAATGTCTTTGTAATTAACTCTGATTACAATACTGGGACTTATATTTTTGTGTCATGTGTTTAAGTTATTTCATGCAGGTTGTTGTCATAACGAAGGTGTTCTTATGTGACTCATTGCTATATTAATTCAAATATCTGCAGTTGGCTGAAGGTGGCATCTTACCACTCGGGGTCTGAATGGAGGCTCCAGCTCTCTTCTTTCAAGTGCATCCCAGTCTATACCTCTGAAAAAAGGCTGATCACGCACATCACCAGCTGAACATTCAGGTGTCCCCAAACGTTTACTGATATTTTTCTCCAATAGCTAGAAAACAGATTAAATTAAACAGGAATCTCATAGTTCTTTTTACCAAAAACCTTGTCTATACAAATGTAATTTAAGTACAATTAAAAGAATTCATAAATGACAGATACTGTAGAGCCCATATTTTCATAAATAAAAATTTCAAACGAAAAAAATGCCAAAGTGCTGGATAGACATCCTGAACAATTAGAATACAAAACAGATTTTACCACAAGTACTGGGAACTACGTGATGAACACTGGTGGAACAAAAACAATAAAACTAAAATCTTTCACCTGAGCCACTGCTCACATGGAGATCTGCTTTTTTAATGCTGCCCACACCCACCTCATCAAGCACATCCACAGAATTTCATGATTTATGATGTTTATATCTTTAAACACACACAAAGATTTTAAATATACCTATGACTTGGCACAAAAATTCATATTTTTACTAAATTTATGTCATATATATCTTTACCACCAGACTTCAGTCATCTTGCATTTTTGACCGGATCACTATACCTTTCTCTAGTCAAAGATAATAACATTGTTAGGTCTGTTCAAATAGTAATCAACTCATCTCAAAAGTATTTTTTGTAGAACATTAGCAATTATCCTGCAAAGTGAGTCCCTCACAGTTTTTTACATTTAGCCATAAACTCCTACCATGAAGGCGGCATCTCTGGAAAGCCTGTTATGGAATGAATGTCAGCTCCTCCATCAAGATAAACATTTGTGTGTGTGTGTGTGTGTGTGTGTTTTACGCCTTGTTGATGCTGAGGTCATTAAAGGTTGAAGAGTATTGGGACAAGGAACAGGAAGGCATTCATCCAGTCCTTTTGGAGGAATCATCCCAGCATTGGCCTGAAGTGATTTTTTAGAAAAAAAGAGGAAACCATCATTAGGATGGCCAGACAGGGATTTGAACCCCCCCCCCCCAAATGCATAACTGCTATGCACCAATTCCACTATGATATACATGATGTTCTCTCAGAATACATTCAATGGTGCTTAAACTTTTTGAAAAGAAAAATGGAACAATGAAGAAAAGAAATGGTTTCTGAAAAATCAGCATAATGCCTTTTTTTCACAATGAAACCTTGGTTCAAGTGTGCCCTCCCATCACTAAGCCACAACAAAACTGCAGTATGTATTAGACCAGAGGTAGTCAACCTGGTCTCTGTCTTCTGGTGGGCGTTCCAGCTTTCATAGTGGGCGGCAGGGGTTTTGTCCAATACTGATGCACTTTCCTTTTTTTTATTTAATTGACTTTCTAAAAAAAAATAAAAAAAATTAAGAGATTTAATAGTATCAATTTGCAGCTTCAATGAGCTAATAAAAGTTTTATCATTATTGTGTAAATACTTATTAACAAATTTGAACTACTTCATTCTAATCTATTGAAAACAGGATTTTATTAGTTTCATGAATTTTATTATCATCTATGAAAGATAATGTAACTCCAGAGGATATTGACAGATTCAGTAGCCACCTCAACAAAGTTAAAACTGCATATGGAAAAATGATTTGAAATTGAAGGTGTATGGCTGGATGAAAAATACTTTTATCATAAATACAGAAGAGGCTGATACAACTTGCCATGAAGAATTGTTAACTATTAGATATTATGAAGAAAGTAAAAATAAATTTGATAATGGTAGATATTAAAACCTGTAGAAAAAAAAGAGTCTTATATCCAAAAATGTGGAAGATGATTTTCAACTTATTGATACCTTTCCCTGTCTCATATCTTGTGTAATCAAGGTTTGGTGATGTTAATCATATTATGACCAACGAAAGAAATCACATGAATTTTTCCGAAAGAGGAGAACTTTATTTGTTCCTTACAAAAATTGTACTGTATATCCAGTATTTAGTTTTGCAGCATCTGCCTAAGGGATCTAGTTAATAAACTGAATAAGTAAATGTAATTTCACCAGACTTCATGCTTCTATACATGCAAATTATAAATAAATATATAGTTTTAATTACAATAAGTTGTTTTAGAAAGATTTATTCTGCCAAACTGGGCAAAAGTCCAATGTAAAGTATTTGATAAGTAATCATTATTATATGCTTTAACTCACTGTAACTCTGCTATATTTAATAAAGTAAAGTTACTTCAATACTATATAAATCACCATTTGTGTGGAACCAGTAGGTGGTTAGAAAATTTTACTATTAACAGAGAGATAAAAGTGGGTGGTAGATGCAAAAGGTTGACTACCCTTGTATTAGACCATGTTGAATATTGGCTGCATTCCAGGACTGATGCAGATGGTAAGCCCAAATAATTTTGATATAAGCACAAAGTTATAGTCATATTATTATTACTAACAATTAGGCCTGATTCTCTTTAAATAGTCCTTGTGTCTGCCAAGTTAAAAAATATAAGAGAAAAAGTGGAGAGAGTAAACTGTACATTTATTCTAGTTTGTTTATGAATTTAGCTGAAAAAAGTACACAGTAATAGCACAATAATCTGTGATTTAGGAAATAGTTCTATCCTTTCATGTGACATTTTGCTATGCCTCTCAGTATCTCTGTTGCCTGTAAACTGCTTAGATCCCTCTTTGTCCATGTCCAGATTTCAGAGCTATCACATATAAAATTTTAGCTATTTCTTCATCAGCTGACTTCTAAATACTACAGTTATTTTAGTGATTGCCAGCAGATCTAACAGGAAAATTATCATTGTCACAAGCTATTTCCTCCCTTAAAGTAAGTTCATACATTACATTAATTACAGGCAGGGCCGGCGTTAGGGAGGGGTAAGCGGGGCAAAAGTACCCGGGGCCCAGGCCCCCGAAGGGGGCCCTCCATCCAGCGTGTCTAGATAAATAGAAATTAAACAAACAAAAAAATTCTGAAAAAGATGTTATTTGATTTTTTTGAATAAAATTTGCTGACTTTATCCAAAAAATCAAAGTGCAAAAAAAAAATGAGGCGGGGGACCCAGAACACTTACCTGGGGCCCGAGAATCCTAGCGCCGGGCCTGATTACAGGAATACACTAAAGACAGTTGCTCACTTTATACTTTCAAAACACAGAATTTAATCCCTTTACTGATGTTTCCAATGGTTCCTCCATGTTTCAAAGTCTCTCATATCCCTGGTATCTTAAGATATATGTTAATCTTAAAAGAGCTTCCCACGTCTTCATTCTTAGTAGCATCAATGAAAAAAATGGAACAGGAAAGCTCACAAAATAATACCCTGGTGATATGCAAGGGTTCTAATGATGAAAACAAAATTTTCTCATACATTATATCAACCTAGTTCTTTTTGTGAAGCTAGGGCTGCACAAAGTAAACCAAATTTTCATTCACTCATATTTCACAAAGCTCCAGGTTAAGTGGCAAACTGTTTAACCAAATAAAACATCAGATATTGTCCTCATGATGAAGCTCATCTTAAACACTGTGTTCACAGACCTATTACGTGTACAAATTTGTACCCAAATCCACAACTGGAACTAACTCCATTTATTAAATGATCTTTAACAGAAAACTAAAAACTTTACTACTTACAGCCACAAGAATGTTCTTTGCTTCTACTGAAAGAAATCGAGGATAATGTGGTGTCTCATTGCAAATAGACCAAAACAATTCAGCATCATCATTTCCACTGAATGGTGACACACCAATCAACATTTCATAAAGTAGAATTCCAAATGACCACCAGTCAACACATTGGTTGTACCTCTCGCCTTTAATTATCTGTAATAAAGTAACTTGCATCACTTGTTGCACAGGACACTTCCAATTTATATCTCTAAAATAGATAAATACTGATATGTGGATTTTGAGTAGTTAAAAATATATACATTTTATTTGCAGAAAGTATTAGTGTAATATATGTTTCTAGGTAAAAAGGACAATTGCTTGTAGTCATCTGTGATGCTACAACATTCTTTTAGATGTATAATTCACTGAAAATGATTGGAACTCTCCAGTAACACTGCACACTAATCACTCAAGAGATTTAGATCAACACTAGAAATATGGAGGATTTTAAAAAATATATTAAATCACTAGAATCTACTTTCCAATTTATTTCTGAAGTTATTCATGTTTCAGTACTGCTAAAAATATCTCACTAGGTAGTAGTTTAATAACTTTTGTCTATGAAGCAGGAGGAAAAACAGAAAAAAAGACATTCGTAAGAAAGCACACACAAAAAATTATATGAAGTGGTATCAGGAAACTGTTGTAAAATCTACGAGATAAAACTAGTAACTGCACTCATCCTTCCTACAGAGATTTTAGTTTATTTTAGCTTTAACGACAGTATTACCTCTGGTGCCATATAGTCAGGAGTCCCACAGAAAGTGTCAGCCATTCTGTCAAGATATATCTGCAGTTTGCACATTCCAAAGTCAGCAATGCGGATGTGGCCTTCATAGTCTAACAAGATGTTATCTAACTTCAGGTCTCTGGAATAAACAAATTTTGGTTCAATATTTGAATAAATAGTGTTAGAATGATTTTTTTTTTTTTAAAATCATTTTAAAAAGAGTCCAAA
The DNA here is from genome assembly GCA_031002005.1 of Vandiemenella viatica. Taxonomy (NCBI): domain Eukaryota; kingdom Metazoa; phylum Arthropoda; class Insecta; order Orthoptera; family Morabidae; genus Vandiemenella; species Vandiemenella viatica. The sequence goes on along the minus strand of CM061921.1, from coordinate 75,825,889 downwards.
GAGGAGTTCAATGGTAAATTCTATCCATGAATAGCCTATTATATGATATATCTATGTTACCTTTATGCTTATATTGTTTCTGTGAAATTTAATTCTTTTCTTAAATATCTGCAAAATGAGTGCCCAAAAATATTACATAACACTAATTATATATATGATAACCATTTTAATTTACCTATATATTATACCCTTATTGTGTAAGAATTTCAGGCCAGATACTATCTCAGCAGCATAGAACCTAGCACGGGGTTCCTGGAATCGTCCACTTTGCTGAATATGGAACATTAAGTCTCCTCCATTGAGATATTCCAAGACAAACAGCAGATGAGACTGAAAAAGTTTTTTTAAAAAATAGTTAATATTATACTATACTGAATTAAAGTATCTAAAAAGTAAAACAACAAACCAAGATTTATTAGTTTGGTGATTTGCAATTACAAGCAACATTATTGTACTTAGTAAGCCATCAATATTTTCTCAATATGGTACCCATTTCACAAGAAGAAAGAGCTTTGCAAATAAAATTGGGACATGCTCAAAGATTCATAGGCCACTCCATGGCAACCATGTTATTTATTCTGACAGTGTGTCAGCAATTAAAATTTAAAATATCAGTTTGGATGCCCCTGTGAAATACTATAGATAGACAGCATCAATGTGCAGTGGTAGCTGTCACTGACTGTATATGAAAAAGTCACTTTGTCAGCAGTTGTGCTTGTAAATGATTGATGAGGGGTGAAAAGAGCTGGAACGCTTCACATTCCAATAATAATTTCTCCCATTTAAGATGTGGTCTCCATCTTCCCTACAGTCCCTAGAATGATCTGGTGGCTCAGTGGTTAAGGTGTCTGACTGGAGATGAATGGGTCCATGGTTTGAATCCCTGTCTCGGCAGTTATTTTCGTAGGCCCTTAACCCAACCTTTACCTATGGCACAGCTGGCTGTGAAATGTAAAGTATGTTAGAACACTTCCATTGTTCGGATTCCATGTTAAACTATGGGTGCCCTATACGCGGTAAGATTGCCGGATTACGTTAAGGTGGCTATGACAGGGTTGGAGTGTGCAGTCAATAGAAACCCCATCACCAGGTCATTACGTCCAAATGGAATTATTATATATACTAGCGTCCCTTTGAATGACACACTACCTCTATTGAAACAGCATATTGAGTCCAAGTTGGTTGAGTTGTTACAGCGAACACTGAAACCATCATACTTCAGGTTGACTGAGTGGCCAAGGGCAGCACTTTATCACCGGTGATTGCAAATTTCTTCATGGAAGACTTTGAAGAGAGAACATTAGCAAGCACTGCTGTGATATTCAGTGGCTTTTAGCAGTATGTATTTTGGCCTCATGGCAGGGAAAACTTTGGAGGGTTTCACTATCACTTGAACAGCCTCAATAAAAATATAGAGCTCATGATGGAAATGGAAAAGATAGGTTAGCTGCCTTTCTTGATCTTTCTTATTGGGAGGAAACATGATGGGAGTGTAGGATAGATACACTTTGTACAGAAAATCTATGCACACAGAATGTGCAGTCATCACCATACAGCACAGCACAAGATGGTATTCACCATGCTAAGCGACATGTGGAGAAGGGGGAGGAGAGAGTGATATATGATAAGGACAGCCTACCAAGTGAATGACAATACTTACATCAGACCAATAGGTACATGGAACATAAGATAAAACTGCCATTCTGGAAACCAAAATACAGACTTTGTTAGCCACAGGACCAACCAGTCTTCTTGCTGTAATCTGGCACCACAATGTTGAGGACTGGAATGGTTTTGGCAAGAAATAGGATTAAAACCATCTTCCTGATGAGCATTCTGTGGTCCCCCACTAGTGACCTTGCCATTCAAACACTGGTATTTTATAGTATTCATTGTGAATGTAGGGAAAGGTATATCAATGAGATGGCACAATGCAACGCTCAGTGCTGTTTTGAACATGCCTAACATGTTTGTTTGGGAAGAAGAAGTCTGAGTTGGTGGAACATAGTCTTGAACTGAGACCTGATTGATTTTGAATCTGTCAGTGTGTTGGTCAGTTTAAACAGCTTTTAGGACAGTGTTCTTACTGATGCAGTTGAAATTCATCTCGTGTCTAATCTTCTTAACCTGAATTGTTGTTTCTGACTTATTGAAGCTTCAGTGCCAATTGTAGAGGCTGCGGGATGACAGTGTGCCGAGTTGTGTTTGCCATGGTATGTTCAAGTCAACTGAGCCTACAGCAAGGACGTATAACAGCACTATGTCCTCTCTAGCACCCAGGCATTGGCCAAGTCAGAAAATCAGCAATGTGCAGATCTCCTGCATGCACTTGGCCATCTAGCAGATGACATGGTTCCCAGATTGTCTTCAGCAAATGATATTTTGATTATCAAAGTAATATGTGTAAACATCACATTCACTTGGTAGTTACCTGAGCGTTGTACATTAATTATTCACAATACCTAGAAAGAGTCCATTTTTATATACAAGACAATTTTCTTTGCATTTGGTGGCAATGAGTGTTAACATATCAGTAGGCAGAGGTGCACAATTTTGATACCACATAATCACATTACAAGTTATCCAGAAAGGATATTGTTTTGTAAGAATGTGTATCCAACAAGTAAGAGATTGATACATAATTTATAATGCTTTTTGGCTATAAGCAAACTAGTGACATTGACAAGTAAAGAGGATAGTATTTCTAATCACATAATGTAATGTGAATTACAAATGCTCATGGATTTTACCTCAAATGAGAGAAATTAAAAATTCTGGACATCAATTTTTTTTAAACATTTACTAGAGGGACATAATTATATGAGAAAACTAAGTAGTGTCAGCTAAGCTTTACAAGAGTAAATTCACCAGTTTCCTTATTTGTAATCAAAAATTTCATTTTGTTCTAACAATTTTCACTGAATTAGTATCTTTTCAGGTACAAAATAATAGGTTTATTCCATAAATGATATCAATTGTATTAGATAATTAAACATGTGGCAATCAAGTAAATTAATTTTACATTTTTGTAATCCTGAGTAATAGGTTTTCAATGTCATCCCTAGATGTGACAGCAGTGCAGCAAACCAGAAACTTCAGAGACAGTATTCTCACTGAGTGGTAGAATGATTTCTCGCTTCCAGTCTTGTCAACCAGGATTATGGTTACCAACTCAATAAAGCTTGGATATCAGTTATCAAGGCTGCATGACAACACTGTGCCAAGTTGCACAAATCATAGTTCACACACGACAACTGAGCCTACAACTAGGTGGCCTACCAGCACTGCACCAACCCCACCAATACTGACAATTCTACACTCCCCTCTTAATATGAATTTAATTTCTCCCCAAAAGCCTCCTCACCTCCATTGTTCATTCTCCTGCTATATGTCTATAGTAAGCAGCAAAGCCTTAATATTTTCTTTTGTTATGTCCTAAAAGTTGTCCACTAATAACTTATAACTATGATCTATGAACAGCAGCAAAATGTAGTAGTCTTTAGTAATCAGTAAGGAAACCCATCCATCAACTACTCCATCTCTTTGATAGACTCTATAACCACTCCTCTCAGTCTAGTGCTCCTTTCTTTAACCTATACTCCACCTCTATAACTATTTCTAGCTAGTCTTTGGTGACTTAATGGACATGAACTATTACATTGTTCATTATACCCCTATATTTTACTAGTATAAATAGCTTTGTCATGTTCTCAGCATTACTCTTCTTCTGTTGTGTTCCACTCTTTTATTGTTCAATCCACTTCAACTATTTATGAATTCTGCAACCATGCATCTGTTTTCGGTATACCTTTTGTTCCCTCACCAGCAACCTCTAACCTAAAATAGGCACAATGTTAACCTTACCACTGAAACTGCAGTTCCTTACAGCTATAGCTAACAACTCAGAAAACACATCCTTCCGCTTAGTGTAAGCCATGCCTTACCAATGGTGTTCACAGTCTCAACCCACTGGAAAAACTAATGCATCCCAAGCAGCACCTTCATCTCCACAGCTAGATTCAGCTGCAGCCAATCATAGCGTTAAGGACCTGTTTGCATTCCACCATGGTGTATTGTGCTTCTTTGACCATCATCCCAGGTCACTCTCCATAGTATAATTCACATTTCTATCAATACGATTTCATGCACCCCCACTATCACTAATCTATAGTCCTTAGTAAAAGCCCATCAAAGTATCCTATATTATCTGACCAAATGTTGGTCTAGACAAAAAAGGGACCTAATAGCCAGTGCTAAATTTCAAACAAGTTTTATACCTAAAATTCTTGTGACCATTACTCTTTTCCTTTCATGATGTCTGTACATTTAACTGTGGAATGAAGTTTGTCATGCCCTATAGACACGCATATCAATGGCCCCATTATTGCAACACAGTAAAATTCAGCATAGCTAGTGTCTGTAATAATTATGTGTGTTTGTGATTCTTTAGTGTATTAGAATATCTGTGCTTACTGTAGACTTTTTGCTCCATTACTACCATATATGATTTGCTTTGTATATCCCACTCACACTCATATGTCACTTAAAAAATAACAAAATATTTAAATACAGAAAAACATTAAAGATGATTTATGACAATCAATTACATCTCTATAAGCGTTTTTGCTTCCAGGAATGAAATATGAAGATTGTTACTTTTCATTTTGCATGTATGTGGTTGGTTTGTAAAACAACTTTATGCAAATAAACAAATGTTTAGTATCATGCTAACTATTTCTTAGAATCTCTGCAGAGTCATTTTCTGAAGCTCAAACGGGGCCAATGTCAGGACTGCTTTACAAACTCTTACTATGAACTGGGAACACAAAACATTCTCATACGAACTGATTAAAGATATAAAGAATATTTTGCTTTTATATTAACAGTAACAATGGAGTGAAAGAACTGTCATGAGGTAATATTACACTTCTATATTATATGCATTTAATCAGACAAATTTTATACATAAGTAATTTCAATACAAACTGGATAAACAGTAATTTTATTTACATGTTTTGTTATAACATGATATTATTAGTAAAGCTAGTGTTAACACCTACTTACTTCAGTTTGGAAAGTGCAAAATAGGTGGCAGAGGTAGGGGTGTTTAGTGCCGAGTGCCAGAACTTTACGTTCTATGAGTGTACACTCCACATCATTATCTTCCAGAACTACATCTTTTTTCAGGCATTTGACTGCATAGTATCTGTCAGTTCCACGAAGTTCAGCAAGGAGAACCTGAAACCATAACTCTCTTAAACGTATGATCTAGTTTACTGCATCAATTCTCTTTACCTTTCTTTATCTAATGTCTATTTTACAACACTTTTATGTGGCAACGTAAAACAACCCCTGTTAAGAATTGCAAATGTGCAAAATTTAGTTAACAGTATGTTTTTTGCTGGCAGAATGACTTATCCTATATCAAATGTGAACTTTTACTATAGATGGATGAACTAAATTAGTAAAAATCTAATCTAATCTAACCTAATCTAACCTAATCTAATCTAACCTAATCTAAACAATTGCTTTGAGAAATATGCTATGTTTCACTTCTGCATGTAAGTAAGGATGCGTATGTTCCATATGTTTCAAAACAGTCTGCAATTTCCCTAGCGTTTCTTAATACCAGATACTGCAAGAATATGTCATTAATAGATCATAAACTTTGAGTTTGTTAGTTAATAAAAAGAAGGATATAATTTTTCATTCAGTGTAGCTTACTCTATGGTAATGTGCAAATCAATGTCAGTTTAATGCTGCAACACATAAATGGATGTGATCATTCCATTCCATGTGAGGTTTCTTACGAATACATGCATAAAAGCTGCCAATATATCATACCAACAGAACCATCTTAAAATTAAAGAATGAACTTAACTTCCCTGGCACTCAAAGAAAACAGAATTCCATTGTTAGTAAATGAGTTAAATATTTGAGAGTGTAGAAATATGGACAAAACTGGTGGGTGAGTGGTTAAGGTTCTAGTCTCGCCTTTGGGAGGATGTCTGTTTGAATCCCCATTCAGGCGTCCAGATTTGGGATTTCCATGGTTTCCTCAAATCACTCCAGGCAAATGCCGGGATGCTTCCTTCCTCTAATTTTCTCAATGTCAACAAGGCGTAAAGCCGCAAGTTAAAAAAAAAAAGAAAAAAAAGAAACTAGAAACAGGAAAAAACATATATACAAAATATCTCTTTATGCAGGTACCTTCAGTAATGAGTATGTTACATGGCTACATCATTGCAGTGACTGAAAGGATTGAAAAACCAATCAAGAATGAGTTGATCCTGCCACAATTAGGTTTCTGTATTCTAACGATATTCACGGCTATGGATGTCAATGCTAAGATGTCAGTCACTTGTGCAAACACCAGTGCCTGATATATTTTCAGAGCAGTTAGTGGAGTCCACCTCATCCCCGACCAGAGCCATTATGCAATGCTATTCTAAACTGTATTGCAACTATTCATTTCCGATCAGATTTATGATAGGTAGTATCTATGCCATCCATTAGCATGCAGTGCACACTAAATCAAGAGCACTTTCAATTAAATATACCGGTATTAATATTTGGCAGAGTAACTTATAAATAAAACCTTTAGATTGTTTTTCTTGTACTATATTACATGAGATAACTATGTACATTTTCACAGTGGCAATACTGTAGAGAAACTTCTCGGGTTTCAAGCTGTGTCAAAGTTGAATCGTATGGTGATATTTTGAAAGCTTGCACTGCTTCCATTGTCAAGCCCCACTTAACATCAGTCACGTGTTTGATTAATTGCATTTTTAAAATAGACTTGATAACAAATATGATCTAAAACTAACAAATTCAATAGCCACTCATGTCTTTATTTTGAAATAATGGAAAATTTAAAACAAATTAACTTAGCACTTGAATCAACACATTGAAACAACCCTCACACAGGGAGTCACATGTGTACACCCAACCTCCTCACCATGTGTCTCATCACATTATGTGAATGAGATATTATACTGAAATATTATAAAACAAGTTCATCTTTTCTATTCATCTCTCTCTTCCTGTCTTCATCTCTGGGAAGTAATGGGTTTACCTTCCAATCCTTTCTCATTTTCACTGTCTAAAATAATTTGCCTTCACATTAATATAATATATTGGCATACTGTTTGATAATAAGCACATTGGTCATTGCAAAATGTTTGAATGTCCTATATTTAGAGGAGATGGTAATAAGTGGATATCGGGAATAAAACATGGGTAGATATTACAAGCAGGATTAGGAATTTATACATGGAAGGGAAGAGAGAAGTACAATTACACAATAGCACTTGATTTCAGGGATAAATAGCGCCCAGATCTTTAAAAGAAACCACTGTTTTGTCTAGCTTCCACTAACGAAACGAGAAGATCATTATCTATCACCACATAACTCATATTACGATTTTTAAATTAGAAAAATGATAACTTTACGCAGACTGAAAACGCACAAGCAGTTGAAAATCCGCCGAGTGTGCAAGCGCCCATCTGGCCATATGGGCCACTGTCTGGACTGGGGCGGTCAAACAACCGTCGAATGTAGTGGCAGCGGGCGGTTGCATACCTGCCGTCGACGGCAGCGCTGCCGCGGGTTTTCCCCTCCGCCCAGTGTGTAAGCTCCCATTTGATCCCTTGCGCCACTACCTGAACGACGGTGACGGAGAAATTTCCGGCGCGGATGAAACCGCCCAGAGTGTAACCGGCCTTTCAGCCGCGGCGGAAAATTTGACGTCACCATCGTTCCAGTAGTGTTTTTTTTTTTTTTTTTTTTTTTTTTTTTTTTTTTTACAGATTTCATTCCTCCCTGGTAAAGCGGGCTGCTGGAGGATCTCAAGGATCTTTTTCAGCCGACTAACCTAAACGGAGGGAGGGCGGATAGAAGTCGGCCATGGCCTTGTAGGGAACCATCAAAGCATTCGGTTATATTGACTGAGGAAACCACGGAAAACCCCAGTCAGGATGGCCGAACCGGGTTTAATCCCGGTCCTCTGGAATGATACGTACAACGGCGAATTCGCCGTCCTCCTATCTCGGTGTTCGAGTAGTGGCGCGAGGGATGAAATGGGAGCTTACACACTGGGCAGGGGAAAACCTGCGGCAGAGCTGCCGTTGACGTGAGGTATGCGGCCGCGTGCTGCCACTACATTCGACGGTAGTTTGGCCGCCCCAGTCCAGACAGAGGCTCATGTGAACAGACAGGCACTTACACACTCGGAGGATTTTTAAACACTTGTACGTTTTCAGTCTGTGTAAAATTAACATTTCCTTTAACTTAAAAATCATAATATTAGTTAAGTGGTGATAGATAATGATTTTCATATTTCTTTATTAGAAGCGAGACCAGTTTTATGGGACAAAACATTAGATTCTATTAAAGATCGGGACGCTACCAGGAATGCTTGGAAAGAAGTGTGCCTTGAACTGAGGAATGATTTTGACGTACTGGAAAATGGAGATAAAATATATTTGGATAGTAAACTTTTTGAACACATATTTACATACATTTTTACAGCTCCAACTAAAACTTGAAAAATGTTGAGTACATTTTGTAGAAAGATTCTGACGTTTAATACTGTGTAACTGTGTCCTTATATCTTAGACATTTGCCAAGGAACACTTCCAACATTAGACCGAAATTCTGCTGCTCGACATTATAACACAGCAGTGACGCAGTGAGACAAGCCGTTCAGTTAATTCGGAACCTTCGCCAATTACTTTCGATTTTTCTTTCCAAAGTAATAATTACTAAAACACTCAACATAGTACAACCGAGCTACAAAAATTTAACTAATCGATTGTGCTTGTAAGGATAAAGCAATATAAACTCAACAGTGAAGTGTTGATTACACAGTGAAGTAGACATATTAGTTACAAATGAATGTAAGTATTAGCCATTATAACACTAGAGTATTTTTCAAACTTTTCCTGTACACCTATTCGTATTCACCTCAAGGAATTTTCACCCTAATTAACATAAAATAAATATAGCCGATTGGAATTATATAAAATTAAATGTTTATCTATATTTGGCCCATGAGAAAACTGCTTACTTCAACGTGACTGCCAGCATTTCCACACGTTTATTACAATTTGTCAGCTGGGTATTTCTCCTTTGAATGGTGTAGTTTAGTTTCCCAAGCGATTTGTCAAAATATACATCCCAAAATAATTGAAAAACTTGATGTCATCGTTGCTTAAATATTCTGTTCTCCTTTGGTTGAATTGATGGATCCAGGTAAGACAATTTTTTCTTTTCCAATTTCTTCGGCGACGGATAACAATTTTTAAACATAACCATGACGTAATAATCACTAAATTAACTTGTAATTTCACAAAATGAAACTCAGGTTAGCAAAAGCAAGATACTGACGTTCAACCAAGTTATCTTTCACCATTTCTTCATAGCAGCGGAAGTTTTACCGCTGAAATAGTAGCGACAGTTCTACCGCTGAATGTGTAAACACCTTAAATTCTGTAGGCGGCGATGGTTAATTTTCCGCTGCGGCAAAAACCGCCTAGTGTTTAGCCGGCCTGTGCACGAGTAGCTGTAACTCACGCTGTATATTAGAAACCTAAACGAAAAGTGATTTGGTGGACATGGAAATTGTATTTTAATAGAATACATTATGGTGAGAAGCTCATGGAAGACATGAGATATGAAGCCATCGAGGATACAATAAACAAATTTTACGAGAATGATAACGGTGGAGTTCCTAAAATCGTTAACTGAGCCAGTGAACACTCAATTTCGGGAGGCGATTTCAGTTACTGAAAGATGCTGTGACTACAAGATGTCTAGCAATTGAAGACTCTTGTACTAGCCTGCAATACATTTTTCGAGTGTTAAAACAATCACTTTCGTGAACAGATCCAGATGTTTTTGACGCATTTTGCGAAGCTCTGAAAGAATGGGCAAAGATAAGGTAATAGCACCCATTTAATACTAATTTTTAATTTCTATTAAATTTTCTGTTTCCATTCATAACATGAATTTACTTAGGTAAAATGTATTGAGCTAGTCATGTCATTTGACGATTCTATAGATGCGTTTATTGGAGTTTCAAGTGGTGGTTGTGGCGCTAATGGAAGTGATACCATCTGAGTATGATTAGGCTGCACATTTGCTGTTATACAATGTTTTTGACACCATACAGTTGCATTAAAAGACGACAGTTTTCCTTATCCTTGGTAATAAATTGTTGCCGTGCCGCGTGAGCCAATTCTAACAAAGACACCTCCATCTTAACTGCGCACCGATAGACTGCAGGCTGACTCGACCCGCATACAATGCATCAGATCGTTTATACTGTGACATCACTGTAGCGCACGATAATAATTTATTTTTTATAACAATGGATATAAGGAAGTTTTTTAAAAAGTAATTAATTTGTATTTACTGTATGGTTAACGACGGCTTTACATACAGTACCTACAAAAAAGTACGACTTTTATTTAATAACTGTAGTTTGCTGAATTTGTTTGTATTTTAATTATTTTATATAACCACTAAGCGATTGTGAAAAAAGTCGATAGTGTAAGAGCTAATTTGTGATAAAATATTTATTACCCTTGAATTTACAGTATATTTGACCTAGGTGCCCGGATTCGCCCAGATAAGAGTTGGGTCGGTCCAAAAATCAAGTTGTTTCACTCATTCTGTGGTCGTATCTATACTGCTACATACGGTGTTACAGCCCAGAGGCGCAGCTTCATATTAATTTCAGGCTTATGAATTAAGAACAATGGTGTTGGAGAGAGCTGCTGAAACGCTGCTGGGTATCTTCCTGAAAATAACAACTTTTCTGTAGATGCTAAAGCCACTAATTTAAAATGAAAAGTTAATCACACTTGCTTGCAGACTTACGTGTCTCCGCGAGTATATTCTAATAAATTTTTTACTCGAACGTTCTGTTACTTTAAAAATATCCATGAATACTGCAAAAATGTGTTTCATCACATTATCATCAATCAGCAGCTCGTGAAAAAATACCGGTCGCTATAATGATGAATACTGCTCATTAAGTAGAAGATAATCGACATATCGCGTCATGTATAATATCTTCGATTATTTTCTGTGGTACACCGTACAAATGACTTGCCTGTAAGAAGTAAAGAGCAACATCTCGGTGTTCTTGAACACCTGCTGAAATTAAGAATTGGTTCAAATATTCTAATTTTGAAACAGTATATTGAAAAAGTTAAGAAAAATGTCATCTGTATCTTCCCCCAGATTCAAAACGAAATCATTGCTCTGTGCAGCTTGATCATTAAAAGTGAAATTATGCAGACCGCAAAGAAGGCTTGTGCTTATATTGTATTGGCAGATGAGTCGTGTGACATAGCTGGGAAAGAACAGCTTTCGATTAAAATCAGATAAAAATAAAATCCGCAAAAAAATTAATCGGATTCGTAAAACTGATAGCTTTGAATGACAAATTATAGCATCAGAAATTGACAGGTTTTTAGAAAACGAAGGACGTGTACCTGACAGGTGTGTTAGCCAATTGGCGGGTGATATTGGTGGGGTTCAAAAATTTTTTTAAAGAGAAATATAAAAAAGCCTTATTCATTCATTGCGAAAGCCACAGACTTAACCTGGTTGTAAATAATTTAAAACAAATTACAGAAATACGGAACACAATTAGCACCATAGCACCATAGAAAATACGTGTCAAATATTTTAGCTTTATAAGAGATCCGCTGGTCTCAAAAATATACGTGTTTTGTTATTTTTTACGAGCATTTTGAAGACATTGTCAATGGACTTTCGAATGATTCTAGAGAAGGGAATGATGCGGCGAGGAAAGGTGCTTACCAGTGACAGTGCGCTGCTACTAAGTCAGAATTCATTATATGCGTTGGATTGAATACTCAAGATTATTGGAACCCGCTGCCACTGCGTTTCAATCAAAGATCATATTAATAGAGTAATGTCAGTCATAAAAGATCATCGCAGCAACGTGGACACGGAGAACTAAAATATTTTAAACACATCTACCCGAACTGTAACTGCCATTGGTACCGATTTGAAAGTCCGGCGCATTGTATCTGTCCAACAACTTTGATCCAATCACCCTGCTGAGTGTACGACTTTTGAAAGGGATCTATTTTCATACCTTATTTAAATTCCTTGATAGCTTCTCTAGAGCAGTATTTTGGGATTATACATTGCGCTTTTACACTTTTTGTTTTAAATCTAATTAGTAAATAATCAATTATGGTAAGTATTCAGTTTTAGATCACATTACAAGCCTTACAGTAAACTTTTTTTTTTTTTTTTTTTTTTTTTTTTTTAAACAGTTTAACGTCCCTTTTTTTAACAACGTGGTCTTTAGAGACGGGAAAGGATGGGGGCAAGGAATGGGAAGGAATTCGGCCATGGCCTTTTGAAGGAAGCATCCCGGCATTCACCTGGAGTGATTTGGGGAAACCATGGAAAACCCAAATCTGGATGCCCGGACGGGGATTCGAACCGCCGTCCTCCCGAATGCGAGGCCAGAACGCTATCCGTTACACCACCACGCTCGGTACAGTAAACTACGCCAGTTTGAAAAATAATCTATTTACCTAATAAACACTGAAACTATCGCTTTATTTGCCAAGAATTATATATATATAGCCATCAGCCGAGAAAGCCTTTTCTGCCTCCTCCTTTGTTGGTTTGATTGAAATGATCATAAATAAAAAACTTTTTGAAAAACTTAACAACTTTCTACACTTGTTTGATATCATTATATATGGGAATCACCTCAGTATGTGGATGAACCAGTGTTACGGTTACGGTTTGTGCTTAAATTGTGGCTTCCAGCAGGGGCGTAGCTACTATGGGGCTAGGCGGTGCAGTGCACCGGGGACCTTACGCGCAGTTCAGAAGGCCCACGGCAAACTGACGATCTTTTTTTAGCTCTACCAACGTCGTACCCTGAGACACAGGGAGCCCCTCACTGCTCAGGGGGTCCCCAACCACTGCTCAGGGGGCCCTCCAGCACAATTCAGGAGCCCCCAGACTCAGCTCAGGGGGCCCCCAGCAACACAAAGCAAAAAAAGGTCGTCCATTTGGCCTGAGGGCCCAAAATAAATTTTTGCACCGGGGCCCTTGTTGACCTAGCTACGCCACTGGCTTCCAGGTCTTTGTGGTCTAAGTCCGAGTCAAAGTTGTTTCTGTGCGTTCAATTTCTTTCAGTAGTTTTTTTTTTTTTTTTTTTTTTGGGTGGGGGTGAGGGCAGGGGTATAAAACGTCGACAACTGCCGATTGCGTGCTGTTTGAAAAGTAAAATTGCAGGTACCAGGGGAAAACGTTTTCCATGATACCGGGCGTCCAGTACACGCGTATTCTCGCGAAAAATGCTCTCGCAAGTACGACTGTATACGCGCAAACAGATCACTCCAATCCAAACACAGGGAATGTTATGTGACTCCGTCCATTGTGAGCGCTTGAGTCACCTGAACATACGCGAGGGTGATGAGATCCGAAATTGTTTGGATTTGGTCGCACACACACGCGCTTCATGCTATGGATATTGAGAATGTAAAGGCGCCGACAGACCGTTTTTGAGCTCCAACAATCACAGAAACGATACTAATCGAACAAAAAGAATTAAAACTTACACAAAATTACTTGAAATTATTAAGAAACATTTTTAAGGAAACCAAACACTTCTTAAAAAAATCAAAATCTCATTTAAAACATTTTGGCCCACATAATATTTTTAGTTATGGTCTTCTAATATTCTATGCACGCCCTTGTTTTTAATACATTCACAACAATGATTTAGTTTATTTAAACCATTTTAATCCATCAAAACACAACACGTCCAGGGAATAATTATAAAATTTCCAATCAATTTCTTCGCTTCTCTCTCAAATACAGATTCGATTTATTATGCAGATTGTAATTAGTGGCGACTAATCTTTTAATACATAACAGTCTGTATAATATTACATATTAAGTTTATGTTTGCTGTCGTATCGATAAAATTGCAAAAGTACTTAACATATACCATTAATTTATAAAGATTATTTATGGCGTAGTTCATTTCACGTAGTTTACCCGAATTTAGCTGGAAATTGTTTCAGCCGCCCTTTTCGTTATTACTTTTTTTGTGTCGTATTTTCAAGAATTATTTTTCTCTTAACATAAAACTATTTTTGGCTTACCAGTATATTTTCAAGGAATGTTAAATAGCTAATGCGGTATAAGATTAAAATGAATTAAAAAGTAGACCTTTTCGCCAATGATAGGATGTAAGAATGGAAATTTTGCCAATGTAAGGTGTAAACAAAGAAATTTACGTTTATTTTCTTAATTAAGAAGTAAATAAATATGTAGTAAGGAATTGTTGTTCTATTTTCTTTTGTTACATTTACTGACATAAGTACAGATATTTGGTCCACTGACCAGGTTGAGGTGTTAAGCGGTACCCGAGCCGAAGCCCTCCCCCGCCACTCTGACCACACCAAGCTATCGTACTACTTCACTACACCCCCGCCGCGGAATTGGTCTCTTTCGAATCACCCGCCATTACAGCAGGGACGGTGAGGCCAGGCACCTTTCTCCACCCCTGATGGGTGCCCACGGGGAACGACGCGGACGCGGCGCCCGCCACGAACCAGGCCAAATACCTTTCCAAAGCCTCTCTGTGGTTCATACGCGCAACACCCGGCCCCACCCGAACCCCGCAGGGTGGGCGGAAGCCGTAGCGACCGGGCCCCGCGCAGGAATGCCCCTTCGCACGATCCGCCACGCCAGCTGACCGAACGTATCGTCCCTGAGTACGCGGCTTCCCGCACTAGGGCGCGCTCCTAGTGCGCTTTCCCCCGCACCCGCCCGACACTCGAGTCCAGTGCGAGCACGTGTTCCCACGCACTCGTCCAAGCTCCACAGAGCACCGTCGTAGCGTACGATCCCACTACAGAGGCCCAAAGGTCCCCACAACGTTCACAGGGTGAATGCTGCCCCACCCCGGGTACACTACCAGTCCACACTTATATAGTGGACCTACTATGACAGCATTAGAGGCACAAGAGACTAGAGACGGCTCCCACCAGCAGGGATGCTACCCCTGAGCCCCAGGGGCCGAACCCAGAGGTGGAGAACCGCAACCAAGAACAGCCCCCAAGACAGTGATACTGACCACTTCATTCGACTCCGGGGGTTATGCTGCGCTGGATAGCAGCGGTGCACTTAGCCTCTGAGGTGCTTGGTCTTCGCTCACCAGGACACCCCCAACACTGGAGCAATCAGGGCAAGGTTTCTTAGCGTCTTGAGCTACGGCCAACACCGTGGTGCGCCTAGATGCTGCTTGACTACCCAAAAGCCTTCCGTCTAGCAACGGACGCGACCCCATTGAACCCCCAGCCCGAAGACCGGAAACGACGGGACTGTGGTCACCGGGCATGAGTCCCGGGGGCGGCAGAGGCGGTAACAACACGCCCCCTACAAGGACCCAGTTCCGATTGCCAGCTATATCCTCTTCTCTTGGCAGACGCAATAAGTATAAAATTAACACTAGTGGTTTCATAGTTTGCCAATCATCACTCTTCAGAGAGATATTATAATAGTACCTCCACCACATAATCAACCCGTCGCGTCCCGCAATACGGAGAACAAATTTCCCCCGACGCCGGAACTTGCACCCATAGCGGATACAAGAAAGGAGTCGGAGAGGCTCGGGACCCCCGCGTGCGCCAGAACCGTCATCCAGGCTTTCCTGGAGGGAGGCCCAGATCCCTCAAGAAGAAATGGAATAGGTTGAGGGATACAACTGAGAACTGGTAACAGAGTCGCGCGAACCTGCTTTCAGTGGACGTGGTGTCGCCAACACAGTTCACGCGGTCCAAGGAATGGGACACAAGTAACCTCCATAACGGCCCCCATTACAGACAAATTCATCCCTCCATTCCAAGAGTACATTGGTACTCCAGTCGGATAGTTCCAAAAAGGTTCTCAACATTTATAGCAAGGCTCAAGTTTTATCATGGGTGATTCAGAAAACATCTGTTCAAAATCAACAACTCCCTTTTGCGAAGGTGATGGAAACAGCTTGGAAGATGTCGACTACCTTTTTTGCGTGTAAACTTCTATGGAATGAATCCACACAACTTACATTTGATTTAAAAAGATTTTCAGCACCTTCTTCACAAAGAGAAACTGGAACTTTATATAAGTCTTTATTGATTTGCCAATGAAAATCGTATAGACGTATGAATCTAGTAAAAAATATCTGTATTTTGAGGGTTGTTCTTCTAACTTTGTATCATAATATGTAAAACAATTGTATCCTTTCTTGGATGTATGGACTCCGTCCCAATAAATAATAATAATAATATAGCCCATTAATAAATTAATTAATTAATAGAATATTATGTATTCCATTAATAAACTTTTTGTAGCATGGATATTATCAGTTTTCTCTGGAGCAGATAGCTGAAGACGTATATCACAATGGATTTATGAAGATATAGAGAGCAACAGAAGGTAGGAAGAGGAGCAGGATTAGGTATCATAAACTAGTGATGAGACTATTGACAAAACAGCCACAAATAAACCACTCAAGTAAAATTCTTGCCGATTATACCTCAGCATCAGTAATCACCAAGTTTCAAAACTGCAAACAAAACCATCTCTTCAAAATACACAAACCAAATTCTACGAGTCCCCAAAATGTGCAGCTAACAATAAAGGTATTTTTGACAAGTTATTCTTCATTCTCTCATGTGAGACACATTAATTTTTGCTGGCATTCTGATAGGTACTGTACAAACATCCATGGGTGGTAATAAAACATATCAAGAGCAATACAGTATAAGAAGCATTAAAAGCTGATGAGGAGAACAGAGGCTGTTATCAAAACATCGCACATGGAAGAACTGACCCGGCAGAACACCCGAGAAGAATTTTATTCATCTGTATGCCGGGAAATACTCAATTCTCACATTAAAAGCAAGTGATATCAGGATTAAAACTTAAGCAAATAACTGATTAAGAAATATTAAAACATAACATCGAGAAGAGGGGAAAATATTTTAACAGAAATTTTACAAAAATGATATATATATATATATATATATATATATATATATATATATATATACACAAATAATGAAAAAATTAACTAACAAATAAAAGGAGAAAACATTATTTGCCAAATTGTGTAATAATATATTGGCTGACCCTGTCTAGAATCAAAATCTACTATCATATTATTTCAGGTATCATCATTTTAATTCACATCTTAAATCTCTATCTGATTTATTACAGAGGCAGCTGTTTAATCATAATTTTACATTCAGTTTTTTTTTTTTTTAACTGCTTAACGTCTCCTATAACAACTAGGTCTTTAGAGACGGGAAAGGATGGGGGGTAAGGAATGGGAAGGAATTCGGCCATGGCCTTTTGAAGGAAGCATTCCGGCATTCACCTGGAGTGATTTGGGGAAACCATGGAAAACCCAAATCTGGATGCCCGGACGGGGATTCGAACCACCGTCCTCCCGAATGCGAGGCCAGAACGCTAGTTTACATTCAGTGTGATTCAACAAAAAAAAAAAAAAAAAAAAAAAAAAAGAGAATTTCGAGGTTGATAGTGTGTATCAAACAAACCTTGCCAAAGCTCCCTTTGCCCAGGACTTTGAGGAACTGAAAGTCTTCAGCTGTATACTTCCGGAAACGAGGTATAGACTGAGCTGGAGGTCTGGGTGCTTCGTCCAGCGCTAAAGCAGGATTGTGGCTAGAGGTGTGTTTCCATCTCCATCACTGGCAACTGACGGTACTGTGGAAAAAAAGATCAATAGAGTTTATTACACTAGTAAACTACAACTGAACACTAAATATATGAGTATCTGGAAAAATTGTATTTAGGTAAGAGCAATAATAGAAAAGAAATTTCACTGAAACAACAATGAATATAATTTTAATAAAAAGTAAAAGAACTTCTATCAAATATGATGTATAGCGAATCTTGTGAACTAAATAACCACCTATTTACGTGTCCGGACAAAACCGCGAAGTGACAAAACCGCGAGGACAAAACCGCGCAGACAGAACCGCGAACGGACAAAACCGCGAACGGACAAAACAGCGAAACGGACAAAACCGCGAAACGGCATTTGGCGAAAAATTCAGGAAATACCGGGATTTCAAGAAAAGTACAATGACAAAGAAGACATCACGTTTCAAACAAAGATAAAGAAACTTGCAGCAATTGCCTTTCTTCCTGTTTCAGAAGTCATCTCTGTTTATGAAGAACTCTGTGATAGGGAGTTTGCAGACGAGGAATTCTCTCCACTTTTCGATTACATTGATGATACATGGATTGGACGTATTCTTCGAGGAAATCGACGACGAGAACCACTATTTCCAATCGAAATTTGGAACCAAAACCAGAATGTTAAAAATTCGTTAGAGAGAACCAACAACTCCGTCGAAGGTTGGCACAATGCTGTGCGGTTATTACTTGGATCAAGCCATCCTACAATTTGGAAACTCATAGAAGCTTTCAAGAAGCAGCAAAATCTGACGGAGGTTAAATTGGTGCAATATGGAACGGGAGATAGAAAAATACAGAAAATGACATATGCGAGAGTCACCAAGTCGATTTTCAATTTAGTTAGTGAATATGATTGTAGAAATTTCTTTCTGGTATAGTTCATAATTTCGATTATTAAATAGTGTGCTTGTGTATTTTGTTACAATTTATATTAACTTATTAATGGTTTATCGATGTATATTTCGTATAATCCATCTATATTGTATTTTTATTTTCCATAATGTTCATGCTTTTGTGTAATTTTTTTAAATAAAAAAAAAATAATGGGGTGTTACGTAGATCACCTCCTCGTGGTGCACCCTGGGTAACGCTAAGAATCAACGAACTCTTGTGGTTTTATGTATTCCTGGTTTTTCTGTATTCGCGGTTTTGTCCTTTCGCGGTTTTGTCCTTTCGCGGTTTTGTCCGTTCGCGGTTTTGTCCGTTCGCGGTTTTGTCCGTCGCGGTTTTGTCCGTCGCGGTTTTGTCCGTCGCGGTTTTGTCCGTCGCGGTTTTGCCCTAGAACCACCTATTTATGGGCTTTTTAGGTCAGTGATTTTATAGCTATTTATATTTCTGTCAGGTGAATCAAACAAACGCAATCCCAAAATCTTGATCCTGTGATGTTACACACGAAAGTTAAATGTGGTCTACAAGGTTATAAATAAACGAAGGGTCATTTTACAGCACTCTTGTGAGAAGGGGCAAATCTCTTATGTAGACATTTAGAAATCTTTGCGAGTGTAACTCTGATTTTATATATAGAAACTTATTGCCTTTCAACAGACTCCTGACTCTGGACCAGTAAAAATCAATGAATTAATGAAAGAGAGATCAGTATCTCGTTTTTATAACACCCTATAGTAGTACTTGCGGGGAAGGCAACAGTGACAATTTTTTTGTTTCAATAAATATATTATTATAATTAACTTGATGTATAAATACTCCTATAGTTGTATATAATGGTATAACTATAGGACTGAATTTTTTTAATTGTTGGAAGCTATTTACAATAATAATATGGCAGTCTACATACCATGGGAAAAATTTGAAATTTGAAATATGCACTGCCTGAAACCCGCAAATGGATAGTGTGTCACAAATAAGTAGCATAATTCATTTCCTTCACATCCTAAATTTTAATGTACTACCTTAAACACAGAGCGCTAACGGCATTCTTCATACACATGAAGGGACTGGAAATAATTTACCAAGCAATATAATGGACAGCTTACCAAAAACACTGGAGTTTAAAGTTGCAATTCGTACCGGGAAGGCAAAGGTAGCTGGTGAGAAATCATGACATGGGAAGTTATGGGTGCTCCATAGCAATTGGAATTAAATTAAAAATTAATTAAATTAAAGGTGATACTGATCTATTGTATGATTATCTAATAATGTGGTGTATTATTCCTGTTCTTAAAAGCTGTATACAAATGTAACAATCAACAAGAATATTTGGAAGTTGCATTCAAGTATAGTAACTAATATTGGGATTTATATGTATGTAGCAACACACTGGAAACTGAGTGTACTACTGGGATGGTAAGCAGATAAGGGAGCGTCCAGAAACTACATTGTTCGGTATAGAAAGCTGCGCTAGGCTACGTGGGGGGGGGGGGGGGGGGAGGTTCCGAGCCAGGCCACGTAGCTTTACATTGATATTATTTTCACAGTTAAAATAAGGTACCAAACACACAACAGCGTGTGAATATTTATTTCTGTCATTTAATTAACTTCCGTATGTAAATTACTATACTCTGATAAGAGAAAACGGTACAAAATTTCTTCCGAAATCAATAGGGAAAGAAGTAACGTACCACGTGAGGGGGGGGGGGAGGAGGACAAGGTTGAGGCAAAAGACACATCAGGCTACGTGCGGGGAGGGGGGGGGGGTGTTTCACAGGAGGCCAAAATGTAGCTACGTAGTTTATGGACGTTCCCTAAAACCTAATCAATAATTGATAATAATATTGGTTTTAAGAATTATAAGTTGGTCCATATCCATGATCTTGTTCTGAAATGGGATCGAAGGATGCAAGAAAGTTTTCATTTGTAGGAAGAGGAGGAAGGTACTGGAACAAATTACCTAAGGAGGCAATGAACAATACATCTCATACTATGAAAGGTGAAAGATACAACTGTTGATTAGGAATTACACTTAAGGGCATCAATGAGAGCGGGTTTGGTACTGTAGAGCGTTAATCAGCTATGGTTGCATTCTGTGACGTCAAGGATTCCTCAAAGAAACGTTGATAATATTGAAGTGAGATTACATTAAGCTGGGCAAAGTAATGACTCATAAACATAGACTAAAAAGATGCGGTTTTGCGTATTCGAACTGGTACATTGTAAATGTTAGTGGCCAGGGATCATATTAACCTATCAACTTTTAGCTTAAATACTTAAGTTTTTCCTGTGATATCACTAATTAAGTTGAATAAGTCTATACCCTTCAGTATTAACAAAAATAGAAACATATAGAGCAGATATATTTTTAAAGGAGAAAATAAGTACATTACTGTATGAATATAGAGCCAGCTTAATCGGTTTAAAAAACTGAGAGTAATTTTTTAAGATTGTTTCGTATTTTGCAATAATCCCAAAACATTATATAAAGCCAACAATGCACTACATTATACAATCGACATTCGATATATCACCATTCCATCTAAAACACAGAATCTCCGCCCAAAAGCAGTTCCATGTGTTTCGTATACATTACTAGAACTGACACCGTTCTCAAACAATAAAGTCAACATATCTGCTTATGATGGCAGCATGAAGCTAGCAACTCATTTAATTGTACCAGTGAGCCTGTTATGATTGAAAGAAAAGGTTTCAAGAAAGTGCTCAGCGTCAAAATGAAGTACTTAGCACAAAACACACAAAGAGCCATGTGACAAATTTTACGTCCACCTTAAGACTTCCAGAAAAAAGCAGGGGAATCCTCGATTTGACATAATTAAGGCAAATTAATAGTATCATTTACTTACAAAGAATACAGGGTTTACTGGAGCTCGTGATTCCGCTGTAACACATTCACTAATGATGTCCTAATACTGCAATAGTCAATCGCAAGATGTATTATTTTTAAGGAGTAATACAGCTTGGACCGGCATGACACCGTTCAATGTGCTTCCAAAAGTGTCTTGCGTTTGACTACTTCAGTATTATGACGCCATAACCGTTTCATACCCGCGGAAACAATGGCGCACGATTCACATTCTTGCATTCGACTCGACTCGTGTCAGCTCGCCGTTATTTCTGAACGGAACGGTGGATGCCAGTCATGCGATAAACAAACAGAGAATCCACCGTTTCTTCTGTTTCTCGTTGCTTTTGAGGTTGAAGTTTTTAACAACATTATTTTTTTTTCAATGTTAAAAATGGCAAATAATTTAGATTCTGTTAGTGATTGTAACAAGTGATAGACCAGTAACTCCAAAAAAAAATTTAAGAAACCTAAACAGTTACAAAAATATGAAGTTTTGTGCGAAATGCAGAATTGACGCTGTGAATTTTACCATTACTTCAGCTGGGACTAGACAGGTAAGTCAGTCAATATCGATTTTCAATATTTCTCAGAATATTGTGAGCCTGATTTTATGCTGAATAAATTGTAATTTAATGTTACTAACCATACTTTAGTATATAAAGTATCATATATTATTATCTTCGGTCGGTACAGTTTATAACCTTAAAACATGAGGAAATAATTTATTTCGGGTAAACTATACAATTCAAGGAACAGATCGCACTTGTGCGTTATTAATTTCCAAAGGAAAGTTACCTTTTTTCCCATTATTATACTTTTTTTATTTTTCTCTTCGAAAGACAAGTATACTTTATTTTTTTCTAAATAAGTTGGAAACCCTAGGCCACCCCACCCACAATATGTCGTAAACCTCATAAACAGTGGGGGGGCACAGGCGAGAAATTCAGAATCCGTGGAAGTCGTTCCATTCCGATATTGCAACGTGTTGTATTTCCGCAAAAACTTTTCTGCGAAGATCAATTACAGCTTTATTGGTGCTACAGTGAGAAATTAATTTGACCCGCCAGTGTGGCTGAGTGCGTTGAGGCACCGCACATTGGATAGAGGAGGTACAACGGGACCGGGCACAAGCCCAGGCCTCCGCGTATTGACCGTCTTGGCTGGGGTTTCTAGGCGATTTTCCACAGCCACCAAGCCGAATGCTGAGACGGTCCTCAATCCACCTCATAAAGTACACATTTCACAAACAAATAATACACTTATCACACACACAATGTAGTAACACATTTTGCAGACAGATGGCAACACTTCGCCCTTTCCATTAGTCCGCAGTACGACCTGGTAGTAGGAATAAGATGTTTGGCGTCAGGAAGGGTACACGGCTGTGAAACCAAAGCTCCAAATTTGCCCATGCCAAAAATGAGAAGACTCATCAAAGGCAGCCGACCTCTAATGCAGGGAAAAGGAGATGAAGACGAAGAAGAGTGAGAAATTAGTTTGTTTGAAGATGACATGTTATTTGGAACTAGCTGTTGCCCGCTACTTCATTCGCGTGGTCTGTTAATGTAGGTAACTGTCTTATAAACCATATCATCACGAGGTACATAATCCACGATGCCTGTGGCTCACTGAACGCAAACACTTTTTGCATGAAGTGTCTCCACAGCAAACTGTAACTTCATTTTCCCAAATAATATAACTCTGAAATCACGATAAACATTTGGACCACGAGAATTAATTTACCTTTGAACTGAAATTGATTTCTGAATACATATTTCTTAATTTCTCATATAGTCGAAGTCACATTAAAATAAAACATATCTTAGTCTACTCATGCGAACATGGTTTGTACATTAATCTAATCCCCATCAAAATCAGACCAATACTTCTGACATAAATTGTGCTCACTAAAAAATTATCTTAAATTTCGCAGCTCGTTGACGTCATATCAAAATGTAACATACCCAGTTTTACTTGTGAGACCATGGAATATACATTAATCGAAACCGCATCAAAATTCCCCTAGCAACGAAAACATCGATTCTAAGTTGGGAACGCATTTTATCTCAAATTTCACAGCTTTTCAACATCATATCAAAACGATACATACCTATTTTACCCACAGGACCATGGGTTATGCAATAATCGAAACCCTATCAAAATCCCATTCATACCACCCAGCCTGGTGGGTGAGCGCTAACGCTCTGGTCTCGCATTCGGGAGGACGGCGGTTCGAATCCCCGTCCGTGCCATCCAGATTTGGGTTTTCCATGGTTTCCCCAAATCGCTCCAGGTGAGAAACATTTTTTAAAAAAATATTTCTATTCTGTAGCTTATTATTAACACTCCAATTATTTTTTTAAAAAAATATCTTAAATGTACAAACATTTACTGGTTACAGTTTTATTGTACGTACAGATATGGGGAAGTGGTGTGGGAGACACATTTTGGGTAACAAATTCAGGATTTAGAGGGGTTAAAGAGGAGAGCAGTTAGAATTGTTTGTGGAATTTACCGCTGAATGCAATCAGTAATTGATACGATGAAGGAGCTGGGTTCGGAGTCATTGGAAGACAGAAGGATAGTGAAAAGAGAGTTTGGAATGCACAAAGTTTACTATCGCGATGACGCATGAATGGGTTTGGCAGAAAGTGTTTTTTTTTTTTTTTTTTTTTTTTTTTTTTTTTTTTTTTTTTTTTTTTTTTTTTACCGCTTTACGCTTCGTCGACGGCTAAGGTCTTTAGAGGTGGGATGGGACTTCGGACAAGGAACGGGAAGGAATTCGGCCATGGCCTTTTTAAAGGAAGCATCCCGGCATTCGCCTGGAGTGATTTGGGGAAACCATGGAAAACCCAAATCTGGATGCCCGGACGCGGATTCGAACCGGCGTTCCCCCGAATTCGAGGCCAGAGTGTTAACCGCTCACCCACCAAGCTCGGTTTGGCAGAAAGATTAGGAGTAGTACATGGAATGGAAGAATTGACCATGCTATAATCTTGCACATGATTTCAGTAAAATGGAGTAGGAATAATGTGAAAATAAAAGATTTGTGTTATTTTCCAATGGGTTTGTAAATGTTGGTTGAAGTTATAACATATAAATGTATTGGCATATCGTCTTTACTTATAATATAGCAGTAAAGGGTAAAGACTGATGTTGTCGCAATGACCTAATGGCAGAGTTTTTACTGGCTGCGCATTCCGCCCCTGTCGTAGCCGCCTTAACCTAACTCGGTAATCCTACCGGGTATCGGGGACTTACAGTTTAAGGTGGAATCCGACACGGAAGTGCTCTGTCGTACTTCACATTACGCAGAAAGCTCTGTCAGAGTTGAAGGTGGGGTTAAGGGCCTTTGAAAATCCCCACCGAGACAGGGATTCGAACCGTGGACCTTTCGATCTCCAGTTATACGTCTTAACCACGAGCAACCAAACTATCCTGAAATAGCAGTAATCAGGTGCTACTTGGATTTATTTATTTCCTGGGCCATAATTACTTCGCTTCGAGAAGCAATGTAAGTTTCGTTGACCATGGTCCACTCAAAAACTAAACGTGATTCATGCAGAAACTTTTTTTTTTTTAGTTATTGCTTTACGCCTCGTCGACGGCTAAGGTCATTAGAGGCGGGATGGGACTGGGGACAAGGAACGGGAAGGAATTCGGCAAAGGCCTTTTTTGAAGGAAGCATCCCGGCATTCGCCTGGAGTGATTTGGGGGAAACCATGGAAAACCCAAATCTGGAAGCCCGGACGGGAATTCGAACCCACGTTCTCCGGAATGCGAGGCCAGAACGCTAACCGTTCACCCACCACGCTCGGTATATGCAGAAACTACTCCTCGAATTCTGATGTGGTTTCAGATAGTCACAGTCCATGGAGAAAATACGGCACGTTTGATATTACAGAAAGCTGAGAATTTAAGAAAAATGGTCCTCATATTAGGAACCATTCACGCAAGAACTATTGATCGGGTCGATACCAGTAGCACTGCTTCGCGTTTCATGGGCCGCAGGTTCGAGTCCGACTGGTTTTATTTAAGAACTGTGTCCGTCCTGTTTTATCCTTTCATTTGTGATTACCTTTAAAAGAAGAGGAGTCTAATACAATTGAGAAAAATAAAAATAAAACTCAGTTGTTGGCTGAATGGTTATATGGGTGAGCGCCATTTGAAAATTAGTCGGATATCTAAAAGCACTAGTGTTTTGGTTCGCATTATTGAAGGGGGGAGATATAAGGGCCCAGCTTAAAATCCCAAGCCTGATTACTGTTTCTAGGCAGTTTACCGTATTAACCAAGGCAAATAGAAGTTCGGCAACCAACTTCTACACGTTTCACAAACAAACAAAATACAAAATATAGGTTACATGTTTCACTAACAGATGGCGACTTTGATTTTCCATTAGGATAGTGCGATCATACCTCTGCCACCAGGTGCCCAATAACCCTATGGGGGGTCTCCGCCTAGATAAACCATACGCTAAAACAAAGGGTACGATTATAAATCTACACACCTGGTGAGTTGTATCCGACATAGAACAATTAACACTAATTGTATGTTCAGCAAATCTGGCCTCATTTACGGCAGATTCTTTCAAACTTTGAGGAAAGTGGGAATCGGATGAACGTCCAGATGGCTAGAATCCCATCCCCGATAAAGCAGAGGTATTTTTTCTTGAAAGACGAATTACCGAAACTGCCCATGACACTGTCATTACTAGTGTCGAGGTCTAGCAAGAGAACATGGAGCTCTACCTGCGGAAAACTTCACTCGCCCCGGAAATTAAACCCTATCGGCGTTTCCATCACATCTTACATTACTCCTTCAGATACTAATTTGCCTCCTACAAACGTCTATCGGCGGTACCATCTTCTGTTTTTTGCAGTAAACTGTTCATTTGCAATTGTTAATTACTGCAGAAAGAACAAGGCGAGGCGATATCGGCAGAACAATCACCTCAGGTACAGGAAGGGGAAGCTATTTGCTAAATTAACTGCAGAATGCAATGAAAGTTTTTTTTCCTATAAACCATATATGGGCAACCCCCGGCCCCCCACCGACTTCAGTCCGGCCCGCGAGAGATTCAGAAATTTCAAATAACGTTTCAAACTCAAGTCTCCCATTAATTTTCATTTGACTTTTCTATCTGTTTTTGTTAATTTGCTTTTTGTATGTTTGATTATCCTATTGTAATTCTAGTAAATAAAAAACGTTGAATTTTTATCGCCTTTTTATTCACTACTATCTACGTCTTTCTTACCAACGGCCCGCGACCTGATTAAGTCCCGAATTTACCCCTTCAGCTATTCAAAGGTTGCCCATACCTGCGATAAACAGTACTAGTTAACAGTAACATTCTTTAACTGTTCTTACTTTTTAAAATCCTCCCACCATCCTAATCTCAAAACATCACGATGGATGGGTGCAGCAGTTTCTTTTTTTTTTTTCTTCTTCTTCTTCTTCTTTTTCTTATTACTTATGGCTTTACGCCTCGTCGATGTCGAGGTAATTAAAGGCGGGAAAGGACTGGGGACAAGGAATGGGAAGGAATTCCGCTATAGAATTTTGAAGGAAGCATTCCAGCATTCGCCTGGAGTGATTTGTGGAAATCATGGAAAACCCAAATCTGGGTAATTGTACGGGGATTCGAACCCGCGTCTCCCCGAACACCAGGACCAAAGCGTTACCCCTCACCCGACACGCCCCGCGCATCATCAGAAATATGATTTAATGCTCCAAGTATATTCCAGAAAATAACTTCTTTTACACGGATTTTTTGTGCTATAGACGTAAGGGTGTCGTGACCACGAAGAACATCTACTTGGAGGATTCCTTCAGAACGAGTAATTTAGCAAGTTACTCTTTGCCAATTATGTCAGTATAACCTGCTCATAAAATATGAAAGTGTGAAAGCTGTAAAAGTAAAACGAAAATTGTGGTATTGAGTCGGAGACACATGGTAAGATCGTGAAACAGATATAAGGATTCAAATATTTGGGATGGAATGTCACATAAGAACACAACATAGATACTGAGTGTAAGTTAAATAGTATGTCAAATATGTGTGGAACAATTGAAAGAACATTGGTTTATACTTTCAGAACAGAAACCAGAACAAAGTTTTTCAAAACAATGGCAGTCTGAACACTTTTAAATGAAAGTGAAAATAGGTCCTTAGGACCAAAATAGAAGTCTAATGCTAGTGAAGAAACGAAGTTCCTGAGAAGTGTTATGGACTGCAGCTTAGCAGACTACGCATGCAATGAAAAAAATAAGAAAGAAATTAGAGATTTTCACATTCAATGATAAGACATAGGAAAATAAACGGCACCATCATATATTAAGAATTAGTGACGAACGCCTGCCAAATCTCGCTAAGAATCGTAAGCCAGCTGGTAATAGAGATATAGAAAAATAAAAAAAGGAGGTAGAAGGGGACGGAACAGGTCAGAAGGCCTAGTTAGAGAAACAGAAGGAGAAATCGTGGTCGGTAAGGACGATCCAACCTAAGGCAGGTGAGAGTTGCGAACAGTATAACTGTGATATGTGTCATTTTTTATTTGTGTAGCATGTACTTTTCCCGGTGAGGAGTGGTAACAAAATTAGAAAATAGGGTCGTAGCACTTTTCGCAATGCAAAACAGCGCACAACCATTCACTGGCCACAGTTCATCACAGGCTTACCGTCAAGCACCATGGTCTTCCTGGACGTAATGTATCAGTCAGATCCAAATTTCCCTATTTGAAGCGGCAAAAACATTTCCTCGATCAGTCTCCCATTGCACAGCAAAAATATTTCGAGCCTTTTCCGTTGCCTACGCTCTGTTACACTCAAACAGGATTTTTCTGCAGTAATCACTCAGTTGCTAGTAACCCACAAACAGCAGTGCAGCGTATTCGCTAGAATAATACAGTCACGCCAAACTACAATTAACACAATTTCATTGCTACAGTGTTTCCGTGCCTGAATCAAATGCTACCAACTTTCTTCCACCGTCTGAGCAAGGTTTCTTCCATTTAGGAAATATCTGTTGTAATCCTCTCCATGGCGGCCTGTGTTTTGGGGGGATGTCTTTTAAACCAAACTAGCCATTACACGCAACTTTTTTTTTTTTTTTGTTAATAGCTATTGACTTCGACGCCATACAGCCAACTCAAGTGAATTTCGAATCATCCAGTGTACTTCAGTTTCTTCATAGCTTCACAGTGTATTATTTTTCAAGTGGCTCTAGAGTCTAGACACAACACGGTGGACATCACATACAGACAACGCATACACTAAACACCCATGCCCTCGGCCGGACTCGAACCGGCGACCTTCAGCAAGTGGAGATAAAACTCTAGCCCCTACGCTACGGAGTACACGCAACTTCATCCGTGGACTTCCAATTCATTCTGGGTCCGGTTTTACCCCAGTCATGTTATGATCGTCAAGCATAGGTAGATTACACCCACAGCTTTTTACGCATATTAAACTGTATTTGTTTCAAATTAAATTTCATTGCGCTTAAAATGAACTTGTCCGATCTTTTCACCACAGATTCAAGACTTCCGCAGTAGGCATCCGTGCTTCAGGTATTAGAGGGTGATGGAATACAGCGAAAGGTACCGAGAATCGAGTTGTCACGTGGATGGTGATACTGTCTGGTTGAGATCAACTGCGCGAATTTTGGTCGAACTCGGTGGAACGGTGTGGATTTGTATGCGAAACAAACAAACATCCTGACTTGTTTTATATACGAGGGCAATCCCAAAAGTAATGTCTCCAAAACATTTTGAGATACAAAACAATTTATTTTCTGGGGGCA
The DNA here is from genome assembly GCA_031002005.1 of Vandiemenella viatica. NCBI lineage: Eukaryota > Metazoa > Arthropoda > Insecta > Orthoptera > Morabidae > Vandiemenella > Vandiemenella viatica. The sequence continues at coordinate 75,796,540 of CM061921.1, read as the reverse complement.
GGGGGCGCAAGTATCGCCATCTCAATGAGCCGTGTAAACTATGTTCTGTGTTTTAAGTTTTAGTTAGTTAGTAAAATGTGTAGTTTCTGAGACGGAAATTTTGGACCATCCTAGAATTCGGGAAGACGATTAGGGAAGACCATCCAAAACAGTGATCAGGAAGGCCGGTAGGCCAACCCCGGAATTGAACCTACAAACACTGTTCTTTGCGCGTCCAATAATGTGCCTTTTTAATACGCATATAAAAGGATATAAATGACTTTAGATTAAAAAGTAAGACATGCGGTTTCTGCTACCGCAGCAATGGTGAATTTTCCATTACTGTTTATTCTTTTATGCAGGGTGGTGATGTTATGATCTTTCAGAGATGATGGAAAAGGGTAAATGTATAAATTTGACGTGAGGAACTCTAGTCCGAAAAGGCCCGGGTTGAGAGTTATAAGCGAAAATCGTTCTTATTCCTGTGACAGTGTAATACATTTACCGGTGGTGTTGTTTGTAAGAATATAGGATAGGCAATCCTGACGAGCATCCTGGAACACAACCCACTTGTTGTTCGTCAACGGATGAGGTTCCAACACACTGAGTGTGGTGGTGTAACGGTTAGCGTTCTGGCCTCGGATTCGGGAGGACGGCGGTTCGAATCCCCGTCTGGGCATCCAGATTTGGGTTTTCCATGGTTTCCCAAATCACTCCAGGCAAATTCCGGGATGCTTCCTTCAAAAGGCCAAGGCCAAATTCTTTCCCATTCCTTGCCCCCCATCCTTTCCCGTCTCTAAAGACCTCGCTGTTAAGAGACGTTAAGCAGTTAAAAAAAAAAAAGGTTCCAACATGATGGAGCCCCACCTCACTTTGGGCTGAGGGTTCGTGAACGCCTGTGTCAGACATTCTTGAAAACTGGATACGCCTGTACTGTTTCGAGGCCAGCACGTTCACCTGATCTCACCTCACTTGATTTCTTCCTGTGAGGCCAGGTGAAAAGTCTAGTGTACGAGACTGAAGAGGATCTCCTGGAAAGATTTCTGCGACACTGTTCAAAGGACACCGGGGATATTAGAACGGGTGCCATAGAACTGTGTGCGACGATACCATGCCTGCACTATCGCTGGGGAAGTCATTTTAAACAACTGTTCTAAATTTAGCAACTTGTGAAACTTGTGCAGGTAAATGAAATTCATTATTACTGTGCCGTAGACTTAGGATTTTTTGTCTCTCTGACATCAAGTTACGCGCGCCATTACTAGTCCACCAACAGGGGAAATTATCTGAGGGTATTGGGGAGTATTCAGCGGGAATTCTATACGTCATGATCAGAGTTCGGAAGTTCGGGCCCTTAGTTTGAGCGTTGCGCGAGGCTAAAGCAAAGCTTCAGCAGATTTTCGCTTATAACTTTCGACACGGTCGTTTCCGGACCAAGTACCGCTTACCCGAAATTGGTACAGTTAGCCTTCTCCATAATCCCTGAAAGTTTGTAAAATCATCACGCAATCACCCTGTATGTTCGGTGGTACTAGGCCAGTAGGCCAGTGCATAAGAGATAGGATGACCAGTTTCAATACTTTGGAACAAACAGTGAAATCTCAAACCAAAATAATGAAGGAGGTACTATTCAAGTATATAGAAGTACTATAGCGTTTAAAAGTGAATTTTGTAACTACACGATGGGTTTTACATTATGGTAAAACATGTATACCTCTCTTGACGGAGGTAAGTGCTTCCACGATGAGTTTCTGGTTGACTCCACAAAGGTGTGGCATCAGTTTGTCACATTTTTTATGACAGTTGACGTCACAGTCTGAAAATAAACAGGTACATGACAGATAAAACATTAATATACAGCATTTCTATTAAGCCCTTATGTCTCCGTAAGAAAGCACTTGATGCGACTGTAATTCTGCTCACGAAGTTATTGTGTTAAATTAATACTTTCTTAAAAATTCAACACATATAATATTAATTTCATACAGTCATGATTGTAAAACTCAGTCATTTAATAAGCATTGTAGATAAATGCTAGTTACCATCATGGATGCTGCAGTTCAGTCAAATTGTGTGCTTGAACCTGGCAGAGCAAATTCTATAGCATTTGTGTAACGATATTTTAGAGAACTTTATGAAAAATCTCCACCAAATAGACCATCTAAGTTTGGTACAAGAAGTAAGAAAACTCAGGCTGTTTCTGTAAAAGATAAAAATGCAGGAAGACTGCGCATATCGGAACGCCAATCGAATTCTTGCCACACGAAATTATTTTTTTCTATCAAGAAAAAAAAAAAAAAGGGAAAAAGCGAAAATAACAAAGACCTCTCAATTTTCCCGCCATTCTTATTAGAACCTTCTTCAAATGAGACCACTGCATGATCGGGATTGTGGCTTACGACGAAATATAGAAGGAAGAATGCACCCAGAAATTTCCACGTGGACCGCATTTTGTCGACTAGAAACCGTCATGATTCGAACTTCTACGCCTTTATAAATCGATTTCGCACAAACCATGCGAAACGTTTGAACTAGCTTTTTAAGTGCAGATGGCGCTTTCACCGACGTGTGATTATGGTTCAGCCAACCAATCAATTAGTCACATCCTCTGGTCTCTCAAATTACAAGCAGGGGAAATGACTGAATTCATGAATGAAACTGGAAGTGCAATAAATTACGATTATAATACTTTCTTGTTTTAAGTGTATTTTCGCACACTTAATAAGCCCAATAATTTGGGCGTTGATAACAATAAGGTTACTTGGGTTCTAAGAGATGAATGCAACCACTACACGTACTATAAAAACGTGGGAAGAAAACGCGACAGTTATTGTCAATGAATAAAAATACACAAATCCACAGTTCCTGATTCTCTCAACTAAGGAAATACAGTACAGTTTATTTATTTCTGCTATAACATTTACTTTGTGCTTAACAAAGAAGAAAACGTTTTTTTACTCATTTTCAAGATTAGTATGTTACAAATGTTTAGCCCGTAATTTCTTGATTGGTATTGCACTAGGAAAACAGATTCCAATTATGATAACTCAGTTCGAATATCAGGTTAAATTATCCTGGTTGATGTCAGTACGTTTGCATAACATTCATTCAAACTTTAGACCGAAAATATATATATTTAATATATTGTTGTTGTTTCATTGCAGTGTACGTTAAATAAAAGAATTTTTCAAAATTTCATTAATTTTAAAATTCGTTTGTTTAATTGAATAAAAACATGATCTATTCAATTATTCATCTACGAAACGTTTACCTTGTACTTATAGTGTACAGAGTATTTTTTTCCAATAATAGAGGGCCTGAAATATTTTGAGTGTTAGGGCTCCATACTTTCTTAATCCGCCACTGACTACATTGCACAGACACTGCCTTCGATGAACATGACGACAGTTGCACACCGTTTCCGACAGTGGAACACATTTCCCTTGAGAGTTTTTGTTTGCTTCGTGCATTTATAAACGTGTGTAATACTCCAAAGAAACTAAGAAATATAAAACAATATGGCCTCCCCGCATTGACGAAGCTTCTAGGGGATGTACAGTAGTTGATTCTGAACAAAAAAATCTCTGCTGCTGCGCTCTACCGACTGTGTTAATAACTTTTTCAAGCTCCAACAGCCTGAAGACAGAACAGAGTTGCCACAAGTCGTCACTAGCAAAGCGGCCCCCCTCTCTTCTATACTTCCGCTATATTGCCAGTGCGCATGCGCGATTTGTGTCATCTGGCATCTGTAACCACGACAGCGAAATAGTACACTGATGTGGCCAACAGATGGTGTTCAATATTTGTCCAAGCTGTCATAAGTTATCTTATACAAGTTATCTTATATTTCTAAATACTTATTTTTATTTCTCTACATTTATTTTTTATTTATTTATTATTGATTCGAAGGTGAAGACATGTCACAACGTCAGTAGGTATAGAGCCACATTTGCTTGCATCCATGTATTTAGTTTATCTGTAGTAATTACAAAACTGAAATAAATTCCAAACCACTTTCCTCCGAGTGCCAACGGTTTCCAAGTGTAATTCTGGCCCCGTAACATGACTGCCTATTTTTAAAATATAATGCAATCTATTACAATATGAGATTTTCAGTACTCAAAATTAACAGTTTGCCGTCTAGGTGTTTTTTAGGAGCGATTAATCTTCATGGGAATAAAGACAACGCTACAGATAACTTCCCAATGTAACAATCACTTCGCTCCTACTCAGCGAACTACACACTACCATAAATTTTGCATCAAGCAAATTATTTCTTTAGCTTATATTCATTTCACGTAATGACAACAACATTCATCGAGAGACACTAAATCAGAGTTATTAAAAAATATGATTGCAATAAATTGAACAAAACAAAAAAATACTTTAGCACCGTTCAATCAAGAAGTTACAACTAACTACTATAAGTCAAGAATAAGAAGCTTTGAAATCAGTCAATTTTATTGATCTGTAAATTTATTAATTAGTACAGTATATAATAATCTAGGGTCGAGGTGGAGAACTTCATTGGACACTCTTCATACTAGCATAAATAAATCACTTGTACTCAGAAAAAAAAGACAAATATACGCCCTCATAACATTCACTCTAAGAAACAGCTAAACATGGAACTTTAATTTTCTGCAGGCTGTTAATAACTAACACCTACTCTACAGTCGTTCCTTTTGCCTCTGATGACCACGACGTCGACGAGGCACAAAGCTCAAATGGAAGAAAAAGAAGACTTCCTAAGCCTGAGTTTATCAGTGCTAGGAGGCCGAGTTCATTTCCTCCGGGACGTTAAATCCAAACGATGGAAAATTCACAGCATATGCCAACACAAAGAAATCTTCGACAGAAGAAAGTTCAGATCAAGGACCGTTAAAAAATTCCGGTCGTAACCGAGGCTCCATGGGCCTCTCCATAGCTGAGCTACTGGTCCGTCACCACCAAACAAACGACTATGCAAATAGTCGAGTAACTTTGTCGGATATGTGTCGAATTATCAAAGTCTGAGCACGTGAAGACCCGATAACTGAAAAAATCATACATGAATTCGTGTCTTCAGAAAAATCTCTCACAGCAAAGATCATGATGAAAACTGAAAACAATTTAAGGTAAACTAAAATGTTACGCTTTGTTAAAATCTTGAAATAAAACATTCTCTTCATTTTCGTAGATGAAAAATATATGAATTTAACTTTAAATAACCTCAAAAGTCGAATTATTATGGGATTGAAGACACAACAGGAAGCTAATGTCAGTAGTTGCAGTACGGAGAAATCGCTGTTGAAATTAGAAATGATATTCGCTCTAATTTCTAACTCTATTATTCAAGTTACAATCTTGGCATTTTGTACATACTGATCGCGCCAGAAAAAATTTATTGAAATAAGATTGGTAAAATGCTGAAATGGTTCTTAACAATTGTTCTTTCAGCAAAATAGATAACTAACATCATCACTAATACCATTTTACGGTCTCGTGTTTGCAAGTATTTTATAGGTCTTCTAACAGACGCCTTTCACCCATCCGAAGACATGCTCCTTTGTATTTATTTTAGAATTCACTGAACTCGGCACTTATGTCGTCTCTTCCTATGAGATACTTCTTGCCACAAGCTTTAAAATGCCGTCAGAAATTAATTTCGGAGGCTTGTACTGAGTTTCCGTCCTTCATTGTACTCGTAAAAATTATCGATTTTTTATCCTAATTCCTTAGTCACCATCGTTTTTGTAGAACTTTGGAGCTAAAAACCTCGCCGTCTCTCGTAATTAGCTGTAGGCTGGGTTCCTACATTCAGAACTTTTCACATACTTTCGAATCTTTAAACTGATAAATCAGACGGAATCATTGAACAAAGATCCAAGAGTGAAAACACAAAGAGCTGGTGATGAATTTAATACGTAACATCTACACATGGAATTATCCGGCACCATTCTTTGAGAAAGAAAAGTTGAATGATATTTCTAATACATTAGATAAACGAATAATTTTTTTTCAGTCATTAAAGTTTACACATTAAAATGAAAGAGCTCAGATATTAAACTATAAATTACCTATTACATGAGATTCGTTCAAATTTTCTAGGGCATACATCTTAATCAGTAGTGCTTAAACACATGAACCTGGAATTCTTACGACGTTGAGACACAAATATTTTATATCAGAAGAGATTAATGCCCTATAATTATGTAGGCCTAACATTCTGAAACAAAGTATTCGCTGGACAAAAGCGAGTACTAAGTGTAATGCGTGTTGGAATCTTTTGTACTTGATCTAGTCACCTCTTAAAACGGCTAGCACTCTTGGCAACAACAAGCTATATTTTTTTCTCCGTGTAAACAACCAGGCATTGAAGAAAACAACGAAAAATTCGCATTTCATTGCCTGGTAGCTACCGTGTCTGGCAAATAAGCAGCAATGTTCGATTCCCGGGCCGGCCATTGAAATTCCAGTTTTAGGTGGTTTCCCGAAATCACTCTGGGCGAATGACGAAGAAGTTTCTTCGTAAACGCCACTGGCAATTATCTTCCGTTCCTTGTCAACAATCCAGTCTCACTAAAGAGTCATAAATCCAATTATGCAATGAATTTTTCCGAAAAGAATAATAACCTAGAAATATTTTAAAGTGAAATTAAAATACTTCTAGCTTCGTACAGTATTCTCCTCTATAAACAGAGTACAATACATGTACTACTTAATTTTAAACTATTCATAAACTTAAGGACTAATCTTACTGCATTTTTCATTGCACTCTATTGTCAAATGATCTGTACTAACTGCTTAATACAGTTTTTTAACCTCTTTTTGTTAGTGTAATTCCACAGTTCATGAGAACACGTGTTCATTGTGACCGCCTATCTTTACTGATCCATGCGAACAGACCTTTTCACTGCTTGTTTCCTATACTTACTTCGAGGACACAAGATTTAGTTCTCCAAACTAATTTTTTTACGGAAGATCGTCGTTCATACTCCAGTAAAACTATCTAGGAAACGTCCCTAACGTAACTAGAAAAAATTACGAGAGAATGTGAGCCACTTCATCACACATAGAAATAATAATAATATTAATTGTAATAATTTTACGACTTATGCAATATATGAAAGTATTTACTTTAATACAAGGTCGTACAGTGTAGTAGTATGTGTAAAAATGGGTAAATTTAATTTTTTATAATATGTTTTGTTATGTTGAAGTTGGTAGGCTGTAATTTTGTTGTTTTGTTTTAGCCAAGGAGAAGCAGATTGTTATATGAGATTTATGTATGTATCAACGAGAAGTGTAATTATTTGAATTAAGATGTGTTAATAAATAGTAGTTATAAAACAACAATACTTTGACTTTATAGAGAAGAGTATATAATTAAATTTAATCTGCGAGAGGATAGCCAAAAAACGTGTGAGACGATATCCTGGGGTCACGAATTTATCGTCCAGAACGTGCTATCAATTATAGAAGACATTGCAAAAGAACCTGGGAGGATTGGTAAGACAAACCAGGATTTCTTTAATTATCGACTTACAAAGAGGATACCTCGCAAGAAACATTAAACGAATGATTCCTTCATGTCAGAAACGCTGGACTGGGTTCTAGTTCAAAGACGAGAAGACTGGGTAGTTCATAAATAAATAGAAAATTATTTATGTTTAAAAACGTCGAGAACTTTCCAACCTATTCATGTTTGACTAATTCATTTTCTTAAATGTAAATTTGTTGTCATTTTAATGTGTTGGTGTTCTAGTGGATGACATTTCAAAGAATGTACCGACACATTTTTCTTCAATAATAGTATTGTGTCACGCATTGTTTATGGATTTTATATTTGTTTTTATGGCATTTAGTACATCGGCAGAAACTTGAGAAATTAAAAAATGTATGCAAGATTACTATTTCTGCACTGCACAGCTAATTAATCAAATACTTGTAGTTCTCTTCGAATGTTGTTGAACCATTACAATTATCTCCATTAGCCGACGATGCAGGCAGGCTAGATTTCTTGGTAAATTTAACTGGAGTGATTTCCCCCTACCTCCTCCACTGATGAAAGTGTATGTACGCGTTACTGTTTTCTATGGATATAACTACGATGTGTGTAGTGTGTTATTTACGTTGCAAACGAATGAAAGCTGAAGGAAAGGAGACTGGAACCCGGCGCCCTGCCATACGGGCCTACTCTTCCAAAATACACGAGGTGGTCGACAAGCTTTAAGTCCACATCTGAAGGACGAGTCACTACCAACAGTGTCGTATGCCCTCACTGCATACTCTCCAGGACTTCAGTGCACAACCAGGTGATCAGAAATTGTGCGCCACAAACACGGACAAGTCCTGATGAGGAAAATGTGATCCACCACCAGGACTCGACGTCGGAACGCCATCTCGGCGCCTCAACCAAATCAGCCAACGGGACGCAAGGAAATATTTTAACATGAAAATTTATGACACGTTGAGGATATATCCGACAAGCCAGTACTACATGCAGGGATTAGGACTTTTAAAGGTGCATTCCCACGACCCCTTGTAAACGAAGGCGGGACGGGAAGGGACGCCATGGGAACAGGGCCACCTCTGCTAGCGGAGACGAAACGGAGCTACCCACTCTGAGTCGGTAAAAATCACAGGCGTGTGTAGCGGTGCGCTGTTGCCATCGGTTTGCAGCAGCGGTGCGCACCCCTTCTGTTGCTGTAAAGTGCTCTGTGCCAAACGACACTAGGCAACGTGGTGCGGAGGTGGCGGCAAAGTAAGCTAGGACTAACCTGCGGCCCGCGGTCGTCCCTACACTTCGGCTAATGAGGTCCCGTCCCGTCCCGTCCCGTCTCGTCTCACCTACAAGGGATCGTGGGAATGCACCTTTAGGCACCCCATCTGGCCTCGAAGGTCTTGTCTGTATACCGGCTGCTGAGATGGTCGCTTATCTCAATAGGTAAAGCGACTGAATGGTGGTGTTCACTTCCCGATGAAGCAGAGATTATTTCCACCAGGCCCACTCAACCTCTTGTCAAATCAGTACGGAAAGGAAAACTCCTAGGTTATCGGCTGGGATGTGGAATTTGACCATATCTACCGCAGATATATCCAAAGTGAATAGGAGCTGTTCTTCTTTGAAATTCCCCCAACCCCTCAAGAGCTGACGTGGGATTAAAATGGTGAACACGTTTAACTTTTACCTTACCTTCGCATTCAGTGCTAACGGCCACCCCAAGCTGAGTTACGTGTTAGCTGCGGAACTAACATTATATGTACTTAAGTGTAATCTTCCACAGCTGGCGAATATTATCGGTTCTAGTCCTAGGGAAAATGTACCGTACTTATACGTTAACCACGCCCACCACAGTGGTTCGCCAAGTGAACTACTTCTGCACTTGATTCCAATCCAGCCAGTGCACTAAATCAATAAAGCTGTCACATGAGCTATAGTAGCCAATCACACAGTATGTTACATTTCTCCGATTCCCCTTCCCCCCAATCTCAAGTAATTTCGAACCGCCATTTGTGGTTTAGTGCGCTGAGGCGCCGCACCTGGATCAGGGGAGGGGGGGGGGGGTTTCAACGGGACCAGGCACGACCCCGCGTACCGACCGTACTAGCTGTGGTTTTGAGCAGCCAGCAAGGCAAGGGCGAGACGGCCACCAATGTCGTTTAATACACTGCCCATTTAACAAACAAAAAATACACGCTGAACATAGTTCACGTTTGACAGATCCCAACACTTCCCCTTGGCAGTAAAACCATAGCTCCAAATTTGACCATGCCAACGAATCAGTAAAACTCATGAAGAAGAACAACAACAGGACAAGCAACTAATGAAGGTCTGAATAAAGAATGCCGACATTTTAGAGAGCCTATTTAATAAGATTTTATTTATATATTTTTGCTTATGGCTTTACGCCTCATCGACGTCGAGATTATTAGAGGCGCGAAAGGATGGGGAGAAGGAACGGGAAGGAATTCGGCTATTGAGGTCAGAGCACTTTAAGAAGAAGAAACTCACTAGTAACGGTGGCTGGTGTGTCTTACTACATTTATCTGTAGTAGTTCAAATCACTAGTATTTAGCAACCAATTGCATAGAACGGGGTTTCTCAAAGTGTGTTACGCGAACCCTAGGGGTTCGCAAGTTGATCGTAGGGGGTTCCCGACAAGATTACGTCATGACGGCTGGCTGGCTGTCTCGAGATTCCAACACGGACAATGATAAATTGAGAATGGGACATGAGCAAAATATTCCTAAAATTGTCTCAACCTGCTGCAAGAAACAACCCCATTATCACATTAATTATAACATTGTGCTCGTTGTCATGGTATTACTTATGTAAAATAAAAATCCTTATAGAAAAGAAGTTTTTAACCATTGCATGGGTAATTTTATAGGGAGTACGCGGAGCTAAAAGTTTGAGAAAACCCTGGCATTGAAAAATGAAATAATAATAAACGTGATATTGAGTCATGGAAATATTTGGAAGTTAAAAATATTGATTGTTCTGAAATTTATGTTTTAAAATTCGTGCTCATGGTGAAAGGTGAATACCTGAGAGTATATAATCACTATGTATTTATTTAACTGTCTAGTAAGTAGTTATTGTATCTCTACGTACATAAATCTGTATTGGTCTGTCTTTTGTCTGTTTCTTTGTTCTATTATCACGCCTAAACATACGATCTGACTTGAATGAGATTTCAGTTTGAAGGCTTATGGTTCATCATAAAATCTGGGCTATTTCTTATGACTCTGCGCGCTCGGGCGCGGACCAAGGAAGGAAAATCTACTTTTAACCTCAACATTTTTACTGTCATATTTCAATTATTTCTTCAAGTTCAGAAAGAGAGGCTATAAGTTCAAACATTAGAACAGTATAACATTTCAGGTATCTTTTGCTGATGCCATTTGTTGCCGTAAATTATTTTTTTTATAAGAAATCGAACATTAAAAACCGCAAATTAAAAGTTTTAAGTAAGAATGTGATAATCTATTGCGGATTGGTTGCTACGCATATTGTGGCATCGCGTAGTAAGTATTCTTTTTCTTATGATCTCAACGCAGCTAAGGAAATACTTTTTTTCTTGCATATTTTCCTTTTCACCTGTATTTGCTGTTTGTAGCATTACAAATTTATTTTTACAAAAACTCATCTAAGTTCTAATTTTCGCACGGCAATTACGGCAATATATATTTTTCCTTGTGTGCTTTCTTTTTCGCTTATATTTGCTGTTTGTATCACAAGTATACTTTATTTTTCACATTAGACGAAGTATATTTCATTAGTGTGAATACATCTCATATTTCATTTATATTAGGTTGGAATGTTTGTGTTGCCATCTATCAGCGAAACTTGTAATTTGTATTTGTTTGGTAAGTGTAGTTTTGTCTGTGAAATAGTATTCGCCGAGGTGACTGCAGGAAACTGTTTTAAACCCGTATCAGGATGGCCGATAGTTGGTGACATCTTAGCGCTGGTACCGTAGAAGTCACTATGTAGTGCAACTATTCGTGCCGCCTAAAAGTAAGAATTTAGCACCAGCAAGATTTCAGGAACATGAGGCTTTACTGACACTGTGTTCCGGAAACTGATACGTGAGCTGGGTAGATACTGGGATTTAAAAGTAATCATGCAAACGGGGATTAGGGTCCGTCTTTCATGGTAACTGATGCTCCGCTTAGTAAATCGTTTCACAGAAATAACCGTATAAGTGCTTTCCGTGGCTTAGTGAATTTCCTCTCTGACAAGGTGACATCCGTATCTTGATATCCTAGCCTTTTACCAGAAAACTCTTCCAAGTTTCTGTCATTAAATACTGCTGAGTGAACTACCATATTAGCAGTGAATTTGGATGATTTTCGATATCCAACGTACCTCAGCCTGCTGGAGTGCTGTTTGTAACACCTGATAGAATGCCAGATTATATGGAAAAGAATTTGCGCACTAATATTGGGTGCAGTTTGAACAATATTTTTATCTGTATTTCTACAAGACATACAATGGTCCAACATCTGAACGACTATATCGATTGTTCTTCTTCGTGATGACTGATAATTGTATGTTATTTAAAAACAAGCTCTGGCTTTGAACTGGAGAGGAATTAGGTTTGAATACCTGACCCGGCCATCCAGATTCGTTTTTCCATAGTTTCTCAAAACGACTCGAGGCGAATGCTGAGATGGTTCCTTCAAAATGCAATGCCCCGAATTCCTTCTCCTCCTTGTACACAGTCCTTTCCCACCTCTAAAGACCTCGACTCCGATGAAGCGTAAAGCATTTAAAAAAACTGAAAACTAGACAATGGTAACTAGAATTCTGATCTTTAGGTAATTAATACTTTTTTTTTTTTTGCTTACTGCTTTTCGCCTTGTGGACGTTGAGGACATTCGAGGCGGGAAAGGACTGGGGCAAGGAACGGGATGGAATTCCGCATTGCGTTTTAAAGGAACATCCCGGAATTGGCCTGGAGTGATTTGGGGAAACCATGAGAACCCAAATATGGATGCTGACGGGCATTCGAACCCTAGGTAATGAAGATGTCACCCGCAGAGATTAACTGATTCACCAGCAGCGTCAGTAGTTATTTCTTCATTAAATGTCACACTCGGATTGTTCACAATACAAAGGGTGTTTGGGAATTCGTTCGTCGGATTCTTCGATTGGAGGAACTTCCGTAACTGAATAGATCTGAGCTGTGGCAACGAAACTGGCGCTCACTGATACACTGATGATTTGATATTCATCTCTTTTTTTCCAGTACACGAAACCGTTTAACAAGGTCTACATTTGTTAGAAATTCCTAGAACGTAGAATTGTTTGTTACCTTGAAAAATCTGCAAATTCTGTTACGATGGCAGTAGCTGCATTTGTTGAAGCTGATTGTGGGACATTGGGTGGATGCTACTGTAGTGATGTTGAAGGTTGTGGGTAGTAAAAAGCATAGTAACACGAGTGGGGTGTTAAATTAATTCCAGCGCTTCTGCCCTCTTTAATGGAACTGTTTTTTCATAACTGTTTGCTGACCTCGGTAGCGTATGGGTTAGAGTACTAGCTCCGCGTGCCGAAGTCGGCGTTTCGAGTCCAGCTGTGGGCATGGATGTTTAAGTGTTGTGTCTGTGAACGTCATTGGGACTTTGAACTAACACCAGTGCTTGTCGGAATCCGACTCGCGTTTTCATTCACTACAGCCATGAGCAAGAGTTTTAAAACAATAGTTACCGCAAAATCAGTTTCTGGTTGTATGTTCAAGTGTCAGGTTTGGGAGAGGCTATACTAGCCTTTTCCAACCCAAATGTCAACCTCTCCTTCACGTGGTGCACCCTGTTTGCACGGACGAGGCTCTGGCGACTGAAAGATTCCCGTATAAGGAACACCCACTGCTTGCCAACGGCCTCCGAAAGGAGGGCGGAAGAGCGGGGAGCGGTTCAGGGCACCCTCTTGCCCTTGGGGTTGGAAACGGCCCCTAAAGGCGGATGAATCAGAAATGATCAACGGCATGGGGATGCAGAAGGCAACGGGAAACCACTGCATTAAAGACCCAAAGGGTATCCCGAGGACATGTAATCCTCTCAAATTACATATATCATGATGGCTTCTTCCTGGGTAAAATATTCCGGAGGTAAAATAGTCCCCCAATCGGATCTCCGGGTGGGGACTGCTCAGGGAGGAGTCATCAGAATGGATAGAAACATTCTACGAGTCGGAGCGTGGAATGTTAGAAGTCTGAATAGGGCAGGTAGGTTAGAAAACTTAAAAAGGGAGATGGAACAACTTAAGTTAGATGTTGTTGGGATTAGTGAGATTAAATGGAAGGACGCACAGGATTTCTGGTCTGGGGAACACAGGATAATTAGCACACAAGCTGTCAATGGAGTCACTGGTGTAGGATTTGTAATGAACAAGAAAGTAGGGAAACGGGTGAGTTATTATGAACAGTTTAGTGACAGGATTATTTTGATGAGGTTAGAAACTAAGCCCGTCCCAACCACATTAGTACAAGTATATATGCCAACGTCACAGGAAGATGACGAAGAAATAGAAAAAATATACGCTGAAATTGAAGAATTAATCCAATATGTGAAAGGGGAGGAAAATCTAATAATCATGGGTGATTGGAATGCAATAGTGGGAGAAGGAAAAGAGGGAATACTGTAGGAAGTTTTGGTCTAGGAGAAAGAAATGAGCGAGGAAGCAGGTTGCTAGAATTTTGTGAAAGATATAAGCTAGTAGTGGCGAACACACTGTTTAAGAACCATGCAAGAAGAATATACACCTGGAAACGTCCTGGGGATACAGGCAGATATCAGCTAGATTATATCATGGTCAAACAGAGATTCAGGAATCAAGTTCTAGACTGTAAAGCGTACCCAGGAGCAGACATAGACTCGACCATAATTTGATAGTAATGAGTGCAGGCTGAAATTCAAGCGAATAAGGAAGCAGTATAAGCAGAACAGACTGGAAGTGAATAAACTGAAACAATCTAGCACAAGAGAAAAATTTGCAGAAATGGTAGACTTAGGTCTAAGAATAACTCTGAAAGGAGCTCAACCGAGGACGAATGGAATGCATTAAAGACCGAAATAATGAAAGCTGGCAAAGAAACCTTAGGCTTTAGGGAACAAGCTGCCCGAAAACCTTGGATCACAGAAGAAATTTTGGAGCTGATGGATCAGAGGAGAAGGTACAAAAATGCTCAGGATGAAGCAGGAAGAGAGCAGTACAGGCAATTTAGAAATCAAATAAATAGGAAATGCAAAATAGCAAAAGAAAAATGGCTACAAGAAAAGTGTGAAGAAGTAGAAAAGGAAATGGTCGTAGGAAAGTAGATGTTGCATATAGAAAGATCAAACAGAATTTTGGAGAAATGAAGAAAAGAGGTATGAACATTAAAGCTGCCGATGGGAAACCTCTTTTAAGCTCAGAAGATAGAGCTAACCGATGGAAGGAATACATTGAGAAACTGTATGATGGGACGACTTGAACAATAGTGTATGGAAAAGGAAGGCGATGTCGACATTGATGACTTAGGAGATCCTGTTTTGAGGACAGAATTTAATAAAGCTCTGAATGACTTGAAAGCAAATAAGGCAGTTGGAATTGATGAGATCCCTGCAGAACTTCTTAAATCCTAGGAGAGGAAGGAATCGAAAGATTATTCAAGCTGATATCAAAAAGTTATGAAACAGGAGAAATTCCAACTGATTTTAATAAAAATATCATCTTCACACTTCCAAAGAAAGCACAAGCCGACAAATGTGAGAATTATCGCACCATTAGTCTAACATCACATGCTTCAAAATTACTGACCAGAATAATATACAGAAGGATGGAAAGGGTAGTAGAAGAGATAGTAGGTGAAGATCAGTTTGGGTTTAGGAAAAATCGCGGTACAAGGGAAGCAATTCTGTCTTTAAGATTAATACTTGAAGGGCGGATCAAGAAAAACAAAGATACTTTTATGGCATTTGTTGATTTAGAAAAAGCTTTTGATAATGTTAGGTGGGACAAGATGTTCAAAATTTTAAAGAAGTCAGGTCTAAAGTATCGAGATAGAAGAATACTCTATAAACTATATAAGAATCAAGTGGCTGTAATAAAAGTAGAGAATCACGAGAGACATGCATCAGTTAAAAAGGGTGTGAGACAAGGTTGTAGTCTATCCCCGTTAATATTCAACTTGTAGAAGAAGCAATGAAGAAAGTCAAAGAAAAATTTCCATGTGGCATAAGTTTTCAGGGAGAAAAAATCAGTATGCTACGATTTGCTGATGACATTGTCTTGTTAGCAGAGAGGGCTGAGGATATTGAGAAGTTATGAATGGCATGAACAAAATACTGAAGGAAGATTTTGGACTGAATATAAATCAAAGTAAGACAAAAGTGATGAAATGTAGCAGAAATGATACCAATACTAGCAGATTAAATATAAAAATAGGATCGATGCAATAGGAGAAGTAGTGAGTTCTGTTACTTGGGAAGCAAAATTACAACCGATGGCCGAAAAGCAGAATAGCACTAGCAAAAAGAGCCTTCATGAAAAAGAGAAACCTTTTAGTTTCAAATATTGATCTAGGAATTAGAAAGAACTTTTAAAACTCTATGTGTGGAGCACAGCACTTTACGGTAGCGAAACATGGACTTTAGGAATACCGGAAAGAAAGAAAATTGAAGCATTTGAAATGTGGTGCTACAGAAGAATGCTGAAAATTAGTGGACAGACAAAGTAAGAAATGAACGAGTTTTGGAAATGATGGGTGAGAAAAGAAGTTTATGGAAGAAGCTTACAGAAGAAGAGACAGGCTGGTAGGTCATATTTTGAGACATGCTGGATTGGTTAATTTGTTAGTGGAGGGAACAGTCGAAGGTAAGAACTGTAGAGGTAAGACAGAGATTAGAATATATGAAGCAGATAATTGAGGACGTGGGTTAAGGGGTATGTAGAAATGAAGAGGTTAGCACAGGATAGGAAGGGATGGAGGATTGCATCAAACCAGTCTAAAGACTGACGACAGCAAAAAAAAAAAAAATTGTTCAAGTTGATAAATCTTGCTATTATACATTTTGGTAATATAAAGTATCCAACGTCAGCACAAAGGTGGCAGTATTTTCAATAATGCTATTTATCCTCACTGTAATTTGATGAACCAAGACAACTTTATCTGATTACCACTCCTTTAGGAGTTCCTTGGACTCTTTTTCAGTAAGATCCCAGCAGGTGATCATAGTGCAACATAGTGTCTTATCAAGTTTAAATCTTACAACGAACTTTCCAAGCTTCTCAGACTTAAGGAGCAGGAGAGCCTTCTTCCTAATAGATACATCTCATTCATTAACTTTTTAACCCTTTTTGCAGCATTCCAGCTAGACCATATAATCATTTTTGTATGTAGCAAGTACCTTCCTTGATATTGATGTTATGAAGACAGTATCAAGGAGAGAGCTTTCCTGTCAGTGGAACTATTATCTCACACATTCTGTAAAGGAGGGCTCGGCCAACTCAATTCTGCAAGCACTCACACATGGCAAAAAGCTCAATACAATAAGGATACACAGCAGGTGCTTCTTAGATTGCATACTCGAGAGTGTTTGCTTCAGCACCCATACTCCTCAAAACATGTCAAACTCTGACCCTTTTTAAAAAATTGTAACCGTGTTTGCTATCCAGGCAATCCTCTTTCCACTGCATGCCCTACAGTAGTAGTTTAACCATTTATAGAGTTTATGGTGTTTGTGAACAGGCACTGCTTAGTTACTGTGGGTGCACCAGATCCATACCTGGCACTCACATACTGGGTTCTTGTGCAGTGAGTTGAAAAAACTTCTCCATATATTTGCTAGCTCAACATGTAGAGCATCAGCAACAATTGCGCAAGTATATCCTATGGTCTATTACTGTGCCCTTTCTTATGTTGTGAGCAAAGCTGGGCAGAAAACCATTAATCAATTAATTAATGAAATTAACAAAATTGCAAAAATTTAACTTTTAAATTAACCTAAGATATTGTAATGGTCTTCTTAACTTCTGTTAAACTGAACTACCATCGACTTTAGTTCGTTACATTGGTAGTTAACGTATTTGGTTTGCTACCCCACGTTCAACCGTTTAGCGAGTCATATGGTGAACAAATTAGGTAGTACTAAGTGCAACTGTGATGCGTATGCAATTGTTATGCTAGGCATGGCATGGGTGTGAGCAGGAAAGCTAGAGTTTTGGAGCGTTTCTATTTCACGTCCATAAACTGGCGCTCACTACTCATTTCTGATTCACTCAGTGTTTGATTATGATATTTTATAATCCAATTTTTTTACTGCATGATTTGTTGGTATTGGTTTGATTCTCATTAGTGAAATAAATTAAACTGACATTCTTTAAATTATTACATCATGGAAACTGAAATCTTGAATCTGTTAGTGAAGGCAACAATGCTACCAATAGCAATGAGAATGTTAAAAATCCTTGGCCAAATTTATGTGATTATGTTGCATTTAAATCAAGACTGTGAGAACAATTGATTTATGAATGTAAACTGTCTTTGCCTAAACTTTCTACAGTCAAGGCTCATGTGTCTAGCCTTAATAATCTTAAACAATAGACGAAGAGGATGCATATGTCCAAATATGAACAGTTTTAATAAAAGTATGATCAGGGCCAACTCAAGGGAAAAAAAAGAAAAAAAATTAAAGCCTTCTTCAAGTGTTGTGATGTAGATAACAGCAGAATTGATTTGATTTCACCTCCATCTGCTAATAAAAGTTTATGTTAATAAAACATAGCTACCAGCACCATATTATTCCAAGCTGGTATGGACCAATGTATAGTAAACCTTTTCATTGCCATCATGACTCCACTACATGTTGAAGAATCCAATACGTTTGAGAATTCTGGTTAAAATGTTGAAACCCGGTAAAAATCAATTCTTAGGAGGACATTGGGTAGATGTATTATTGATTCACATCACGGTATGTACATAGCACCTTGGTACTGCGCAAATATTGCAATACATAACATTATTTCACATCCCAGAGGTATTTCCTCAGCAGGGATCCATGGAACAAGATTGATAAATAAAATAAAATAAAATAATTAGTTCCACTTTTGGATGGTGAACTTAACGATTAACTTTAACTTGCGTTAAATTTGCAAGAATGTAATGCTTTAACAATTATCGAAGTTAACTTTTTAAGTAGCAAAATTAACAAAGTTAACTTTTCAATTAACTGTGTCCAACTTGCTGTAAACAGCAATATGATGACCAACATTGTAACTGAGAGACCTCTTCTGCCTGTAAAGATTGGAAGATTCTCCATCAGTGGGGAAGGGTGGTCTATTTTATTTGGTAACACTGCATATGCTGCAGGTTATACAGGATGAAACTCTTCGATAGCTTCAAGGCACTCACAATATGATATCAGTTAAGAAGATGATTTTTATTGAATGTCCGATGAGGTAAAATGAAGGCAATTTGGATCAAATGTTAATTAAGCAATTTATATCAGGGCAAGAATACAGGAAGTTTTAATATGGGAGAAGGATATGGTAAACAGATTTAAGCTTTGTGTGAGTGGTGTAAGGAAGACACTCTCATGAATTAAAGTCACAGTTAGTGAAGGCACAGATAATTTGTTTTTATACCTAAGGAGAGACATAAAGGCCTCAGATAAACGATTTGAATGTTTAAACAAAATTACAGACTGGAGCAGAAGTTGTAGCATAACCGATAGTAAGAACATCCTTGAGGTAAGCGTTCCTTGCCACGGGCCAGTGAGTTCTCTTAGAGAAGTTTCCATAGCAACGGAAGACACACACAGAGAGACTAGGAGATTGATTAGAGCAGCAGCATGGATTATTCCTTCCTCCATGAGCAGCAGCAGCTAAGGAGAGCTTGTTAGGAAAAGTTCGATAATGTATTTAATGAATGTATTTAATTTAAAATAAAAGTTGTGATTTATGTTGTGAAGAGTAAAACTAAAAGATTAATTATTTGATTAAGCTGCCTAGAAGATATCTTCCGAAATAATATAAATAGAAGCACATTCTTAAATACAACACGGGCGTATTCTTAATAAGTAATATCAAGCAAATGCTTATAAGAAATGCGACAAAGTGACTAACACAAATGCCTAGAATATAGGAACTAATAGCATTAAATGGTGTCAACGTATTACCCTGTCTGAAAGGTTTTGAGGCTCAGTGATGTACACTGATACCAACTACAAACTATGAAATATAAAATTCCATGAAAATTTGGTTCCCATCATTATTGACAATCTACATATCTATATATTAATATGCTAAGCGAAAACTTATGTTACATTTTAAGAATATAGGGCGCACGGAGAAGTGTGAGATTTGGCATGGTTAAAGATTATATGGATAAAAGTGAAGGAAGCTAAAATCTATATATAATATGCGTTACAAATACATTAAATTAAGTAAAATAAAACGCTCGCTTGCCTACGTAGTTCACTCAGATGGCTGGTAGATGGCGCAGCTAGCGGCCTTACTTTGTCTTCTTTGGTGAAACAAAAGTCTAAATTAATCTCTGAACTTATATAGAAGCAAGAAGCAACATTTCGAGGGCTGGTACATAGCGCAGCTAGCGGTCAGGATATTGGGCGAATGGAGGAACTTAAAGAAATACAGAAAGCTAAAATTATATATAATATATTTTACAAACCTTGGAATTGATATAAGCAGTCAGAGATAATCGATTGTTTCAGTTGTAAACAAATGCGCAGTTTGTCTCTGGTTTGCGATATGGGCTGCGCAGAACGAATTTCCCATAAACTTTTTACTCTTGGTCCAGGCCGAATTTCAACCTAACCATGATCACTATGACAAAACAAACCTATTTACGATGATATGATCCCTGTACCGATAATTTTTGTGTCATTTTAACAGTGCTGTTAACATTTAGCGGTTCCGGAGCATCCCATATTTCGGCATTTTTAATTTAATTCGTGGCGACTTATCCGGAAAAGGAGTGCTAAACATGAAGAGGACACTATAAGGAAACAGTTAATCCAAATTTCAACAGGTCAGTAACAGTTTTTCACTGGTGGAGAATGTCCAACCCCACCCAAAAATATAAGCATATTTAATACATGTTACAAATAGATTATTAAAATAAAAAATTAATTTGCGAACGTGTGTGTGCGCGTGAAATAGGATCAGAGCCAACGTTCTTACATGAATTCCCCGCATTGAGACACACTGTGGTCTTTGGTAAAACGAAAGACTCTGATAAAGTAGAGATTAATGTTTGAAGTTATGAAAGGAATACTTTGAAAAGGAATGTAGTGATTCTGCCAGATACTATATGGTCATTTGATTATTTAAAATGTTAAACTTTGGTTAAGTTTCTTTTGATTTTTAATTTCAGTCATTTCATTAGAGAGAGAGAGAGAGACAGAAATAAGGAATACTTATTTGCGTGAAATTCAAAATGATAATAGACCAAATTTAAATAGCGAACACACAAAATGACGAAATTATTTTTATAGATACATTTAAATGCGCAGTTTTCCGGCCTAAATGAACCATCGATAAATACATTTCATCATTTGCTACGGTTAGAAGGTAAAATTTAGCATACGGTCACACGTGGAGTGTATTGTTTTAATTTCATAGGTAATGCAGAGAATTACTAGAGTATTACTCTTTCATGAAAGAAACTAAACAACTTAATGAATTACGGTCGAATTTCGATTGCTGGGCGATCACTAGTACATATAATTTTTCTAATAAATCATGTGTCATTACAGCTTAAAATAACTAATATCACCATCTAGTCACGAGGCTGAAGACTTTTCAAATAAGCTGTTATAAGTCATAAGGAATAATGCAGAAGAAATAAAAAATTACATTTTGGTTAAAAAAACAGGGAGATATATTTGTTAACAGGTATTGGTGGAAAGGACAGAGGGCTGATATCTTATTGCTTGATAAACAGTCAGTATAGTCCATAAGTATGATAATAGAATCCATCTGGTTGAACTGATTAAGTGGGATAAATTTTAGAGAAAGAGTGATGGCAGAATGACAGTTAAAAAATCTTGAAAGAGATGGAAGGAGTGGTTTTAAAGGGATTAGTGCTAATCCTACATACCTGGAATAAATTTAATCTTCACCACTAAACTCTTTGTACCTGTTTGTTTCTTGTGACTATGACGCTAAACTGCGAGGAACTTTCGCCTTTACTTCTGCATTATTTATTTCCATTTACATTTGACCCAGCATCTAGAGGCTAAACTGGGCCGCTAATCTTCCCTTAGACCATGTTTAAAAAAAAAAATATGCTAATACTATTAATGTAAATAATCCCATAAATGCGGTAGCAACTAAAACAGGAAAAAGTTACAATTAAATATCTAATCCCAATAAATCAGCACTACAAAACTACACTAAACAACACAAAAAAATTACTCCTAATCCTACTCGTTGAACTAGGTACTAAACAGTTCTTTGACTGTCCAGCTTGTGAATGAAGTCTCATTCTTATCCTCACATCCAGGTGGTTGGTCGAAGGGTGAGTGTGTGACGCGAGTCCACATCTCTCACTCCTAGTATCGACTGCGGCGGAGACCCCAGCTCTTCAGGAAGCTGCCCTCCTGGAATACATGAAGTACTCCAGCAGTCACTCAGAAGTGAGAATCCACTGCAAAACTCAGAGGTGGCTACAGCAGGTCATGATGGATGTCTACGTCGGTTTCCACCCTCATTTATTTATAGTAGCACGATCATCCTTTTCAACGTTGAGGTCATTACAGGAGGGAGAGGATTGTGGGAAGGGATCAGGAAGTAGTTTGGTCATGGCCTTTTTGAAGGAACATTTGCCTGTAGAGATTATGGGAAACCAAGGGAAACTGAAATCTGGATGGCCGGATGGGGATTTAAAACCTGTTTCTAGCTGAATGCCAAAGCGCAATTGTTACTGAACTCAGAAGCATGGTCCCAAGCACTATTTCTAAATACTTACCATTTTATCTAAATTATATTATTTCTTTTTATTACTATGATCATCTTTAACAAAAATTTCTGACACTTCCAATATCATCCCAGTTATCTGAAAAATGCTCTCTGACTTAGAATTAACGCAATTGGATACATGCCATGACTGGGTGTATCACTCAGATAGGGACATCTGGGACATATTGCGAAATGGACGGAGTGTTTTGACAAATTAGTTGACAAATATGAGACAAACAAGTGTACCTTTCAACAGATACTATTAATACTTAACACTCACCAAGACAAAAAAAATTTCAAGTCGAAATTTTTAGATACAAAACTATCTGAAATTTTTAATATTAAACAATTCAGCAATTTTCATAATAGCTTACCACCATTCCCAGATGCATTTTTTTCTTCAAGAACAGTACAATGACCTTGCACAAGAGCACGTTCGTAACGTGCCAGCCTCTCAGGCATGTTTGTAACTGGATGTGGCAGGATAGGGCGTTGAAGTTGCTGTTTCTTATGATTTACTGGGAAGAGCTGCTGGTAGAGAAGGAGGTTGTAGTTATGCTGTGGGACACCTGACAATGCACATGGATGGCCAACTGAACTGGTTCCAGAAGAGCATGCCACACCAGTAACAGGATCTGCAAGATGTCATGTGAAATTCTGTATTGAATCGGAAGCAAATAATTTCTAACTAAAATAACAAACAGGCATTTTTCATGAAATAAATTTCTCTCAATACCAAGAAATAAAACAAATTTAAAGAACTGCACACACCTACTCTATACAAGAAAAATATTTTTCTAACT
>CM061921.1:75751810-75772305 GCA_031002005.1 Vandiemenella viatica | reverse complement strand
TCATTTTGGGTAACAAATTCAGGATTTAGAGGGGTTAAAGAGGAGAGCAACTAGAATTGTTTGTGGAATTTACCGCTGAATGCAATCAGTAATTGATATGATTAAGGAGCTGGGTTTGGAGTCATTGGAAGACAGAAGGATAGTGAAAAGAGAGTTTGGAATGCACAAAGTTTACTATCGCGATGACGCATGAATGGGTTTGGCAGAAAGTTGTTTTTTTTTTTTTTTTTTTTTTTTTTTTTTTTTTTTTTTTACCGCTTTACGCCTCGTTGACGGCTAAGGTCTTTAGAGGTGGGATGGGACTGGGGACAAGGAACGGGAAGGAATTCGGCCATGGCCTTTTTAAAGGAAGCATCCCGGCATTCGCCTGGAGTGATTTGGGGAAACCATGGAAAAACCAAATCTGGATGCCCGGACGCGGATTCAAACCGGCGTTCTCCCGAATGCGAGGCCAGAGTGTTAACCACTAACCCATCACGCTCGGTTTGGCAGAAAGATTAGGAGTAGTACATGGAATGGAAGAATTGACCATGCTATAATCTTGCACATGATTTCAGTAAAATGGAGTAGGAATAATGTGAAAATAAAAGATTTGTGTTTTTTTCCAATGGGTTTGTAAATGTTGGTAGAAGTTATAACATATAAATGTATTGGCATATCGTCTATACTTATAGAAGTAAAGGGTAAAGACTGATGTTGTCGCAATGACCTAATGGCAGAGTTTTTACTGGCTGCGCATTCCGCCCCTGTCGTAGCCACCTTAACCTAACTCGGTAATCCTACCGGGTATCGGGGACTTACAGTTTAACGTGGAATCCGACACGGAAGTGCTCTGTCGTACTTCACATTACACAGAAAGCTCTGTCAGAGTTGAAGGTGGGGTTAAGGGCATTTGAAAATCCCCGCCGAAAGAGGGATTCGAACCGTGGACCTTTCGATCTCCAGTTATACGTCTTAACCACGAGCAACCAAACTATCCTGAAATAGCAGTAATCAGGTGCTACTTGGATTTATTTATTTCGTAGGCCATAATTACTTCGCTTCGAGAAGCAATGTAAGTCCACTCAAAAACTAAACGTGATTCAAGCAGAAACTTTTTTTTTTTTACTTTTGGCTTTACGCCTCGTCGATGTCTAAGGTCATTAGAGGCGGGAAGGGACTGGGGACATGGAACGGGAAGGAATTCGGCAAAGGCCTTTTTGAAGGAAGCATCCCGGCATTTGCCTGGAGTGATTTGGGGAAACCATGGAAAACCCAAATCTGGATGCCCGGACGGGGCGAACCGCCGTACTCCCGAATGCGAGGCGAGAACGCTAACCGTTACACCGCCCCGCTCGGTGTAAGAACTATTGATCGGTTCGATACCAGTGGCACTGCTTCGCGTTTCATGGGCCGCAGGGTCGAGTCCGACTGGTTTTATTTAAGAACTGTGTTCGTCGTGTTTTATCCTTTCATTTGTGATTACCTTTAAAAGAAGAGGCGTCTAATACAACTGAGAAAAGTAAAAATAAAACTCAGTTGTTGGCTGAATGGTTACAAGGGTGAACGCCATTTGAAAAACAAGTCGGATATCTAAAAGCACTAGTGTTTTGGTTCGCATTATTGAAGGGGGGAGATATAAGGGTCCAGCTTAAAATCCCAAGCCTGATTACTGTTTCTAGGCAGTTTACCGTATTAACCTAGGCAAATACAAGTTCGGCAACCAACTTCTACACGTTTCACAAACAAACAAAATACAAAATATAGGTTACATGTTTCACTAACAGATGTCGACTTTGATTTTCCATTAGGATAGTGCGATCATACCTCTGCCACCAGGTGCCCAATAACCCTCTGGGGGGTCTGCGCCTAGATAAACCATACGCTAAAACAAAGGGTACGATTATAAATCTACACACCTGGTGAGTTGTATCCGACATAGAACAATTAACACTAATTGTATGTTCAGCAAATCTGGCCTCATTTGCGGCAGATTCTTTCAAACTTTGAGGTAAGTGGGAATCGGATGAACGTTCAGATGGCTAGAATCCCATCCCCGATGAAGCGGAGGTATTTTTCTTGGAAGACGAATTTTCGAAACTGCCCATGACACTGTCATTACTAGTGTCGGGGTCTAGAAAGAGAACATGGAGGAAAACTTCACTCGCCCCGGAAATTAAAGCCTATCGGCGTTTCCATCACATCTTACATTACTCCTTCAGATACTAATTTGCCTCCTACAAACGTCTATCGGCGGTACCATTTTCTGGTTTTGCAGTAAACTGTTCATTTGCAATTGTTAATTACTGCAGAAAGAACAAGGCGAGGCGATATCGGCAGAACAATCACCTCAGGTACAGGAAGGGGAAGCTATTTGCTAAATTAACTGCAGAATGAAATGAAAGTTTTTTTTCCTATAAACCATATATGGGCAACCCCCGGCCCCCCACCGACTTCAGTCCGGCCCGCGAGAGATTCAGAAATTTCAAATAACGTTTCAAACTCAAATCTCCCATTAATTTTCATTTGACTTTTCTATCTGTTTTTGTTAATTTGCTTTTGTATGTTTGATTATGCTATTGTAATTCTAGTAAATAAAAAACGTTGAATTTTTATCGCCTTTTTATTCACTACTATCTACGTCTTTCTTACCAACGGCCCGCGACCTAATTAAGTCCCGAATTTACGCCCTCAGCTAAGCAAAGGTTGCCCATACCTGCGATAAACAGTACTAGTTTACAGTAACATTCTTTAACTGTACTTACTTTTTAAAATCCTCCCACCATCCTAATCTCAAAACATCACGATGGATGGATGCAGCAGTTTCTTTTTTTTTCTTCTTCTTCATCTTCTTTTTCTTATTACTTATGGCTTTACGCCTCGTCGATGTCGAGGTAATTAAAGGCAGGAAAGGACTGGGGACAAGGCAAGGGAAGGAATTCCGCTATAGAATTTTGAAGGAAGCATTCCAGCATTCGCCTGGAGTGATTTGTGGAAACCATGGAAAACCCAAATCTGGGTAGCCGGACGGGGATTCGAACCCGCGTCTCCCGAACACCAGGACCAAAGCGTTACCCCTCACCCGACACGCCCCGAGCATCATCAGAAATATGATTTAATGCTCCAAGTATATTCCAGGAAATAACTTCTTTTAGAAGGATTTTTTGTGCTATAGACGTTAGGGTGTCGTGACCACGAAGAACATCTACTTGGAGGATTCCTTCAGAACGAGTAATTTAGCAAGTTACTCTTTGCCAATTATGTCAGTATAACCTCCTCATAAAATATGAAAGTGTGAAAGCTGTAAAAGTAAAACGAAAATTGTGGTATTGAGTGGGAGACACATGGCAAGATCATGAAACAGATATGGATTCAAATATTTGGGATGGAATGTCACATAAGAACACAACATAGATACTGAGTATAAGTTAAATAGTTTGTCAAATATGTGTGGAGCAATTGAAAGAACATTGGGTTAAACTTTCAGAAAGAAACCCGAACAAAGTTTTTCAAAACAATGGCAGTCTAAACACTTTTAAATGAAAGTGAAAATAGGTCCTTAGGACCAAAAATAGAAGTCTAATGCTAGTCAAGAAAACGAAGTTCCTGAGAAGTGTTATGGACTGCAGATTAGCAGACTACGCATGCAAAAAAAAAATAAAAAAAATAGAGATTTTCACAGTCAATGATAAGATATAGGAAAATAAATGGCACCATCATATAATAAGAATTAGTGACGAACGCCTGCCAAATCTCGCTAAGAATCGTAAGCCAGCGGGTAATAGAGATATAGAAAAATAAAAAAAAGGAGGTAGAAGGGAACGGAACAGGTCAGAAGGGCTAGTTAGAGAAACAGAAGGAGAAATCGTGGTCGGTAAGGACGATCCAACCTAAGGCAGGTGAGAGTTGCGAACAGTGTAACTGTGATATGTGTCATTTTTTATTTGTGTAGCATGTACTTTTCCGGGTGAGGAGTGGTGACAAAATTAGAAAATAGGGTCGTAGCACTTTTCGCAATGCAAAACAGCGCACAACCATTCACTGGCCACAGTTCATCACAGGCTTACCGTCAAGCACCATGGTCTTCCTGGACGTAATGTATCAGTCAGATCCAAATTTCCCTCTTTGAAGTGGCAAAAACATTTCCTCGATCAGTCTCACATTGCACAGCAAAAATATTTCGAGCCTTTTCCGTTGCCTACGCTCTGTTACACGCAAACAGGACAAAAGAATTAGATTTTTCTGCAGTAATCACTTAGTTACTAGTAACCCACAAACAGCAGTAAAGCGTATTCGCTAGAATAATACAGTCACGCCAAACAATTTACAAAATTTCATTGCTGCAGTGTTTCCGCGCCTGAATCAAATGCTACCAACTTTCTTCCACCGTCTGAGCAAGGTTTCTTCCATTTAGGAAATGTCTGTTGTAATCCTCTCCATGGCGGCCTGTGTTTTGGGGGGATGCCTTTTAAACCAAACTAGCCGTTACACGCAACTTTTTTTTTTTTTTTTGTTAACAGTTTTGACTTCGAGGCCATACAGCCAACTCAAGTGTATTTCGAATCATCCAGTGTACTTCAGTTTCTTCATAGCTTCACAGTGTATTATTTTCCAAGTGGCTCTAGACAAAACACGATGGACATGACATAAAGACAACACATACACTAAACACCCATGCCCTCGGCCGGACTCGAAGCGGCGACCTTCGGCACGTGGAGCCCCTACGCTACGGAGTACACGCAACTTCATCCGTGGACTTCCAATTCATTCTGGGTCCGGTTTTACCCCAGTCATGTTATGATCGTCAAGCATAGGTAGATTACACCCACAGCTTTTTACGCATCTTAAACTGTATTTGTTTCAAATTAAATTTCATTGTGCTTAAAAAGAACTTGTCCGATCTTTTCACCACAGATTCAAGACTTCCGCAGTAGGCATCCGTGCTTCAGGTATTTGAGGGTGATGGAATACAGCGAAAGGTACCGAGAATCGAGTTGTCACGTGGACAGTGATACTGTCTGGTTGAGATCAACTGCGCGAATTTTGGTCGAACTCGGTGGAACGGTGTGGATTTGTATGCGAAACAAACAAACATCCTGACTTGTTTTATATACGAGGGCAATCCCAAAAGTAATGTCTCCAAAACATTTTGAGATACAAAACAATTTATTTTCTGGGGGCAGGGGGCGCAAGTATCGCCATCTCAATGAGCCGTGTAAACTACGTTCTGTGTTTTAAGTTTTAGTTAGTTAGTAAAATGTGTAGTTTCTCATACGGAAATTTTGGACCATCCTAGAATTCGGGAAGACGATTAGGGAAGACCATCCAAAACAGTGATCAGGAAGGTCGGTAGGCCAACCCCGGAATTGAACCTACAAACACTGTTCTTTGCGCGTCCAATAATGTGCCTTTTTAATACGCATGACCAAACTATAAAAGGATATAAATGACTTTAGATTAAAAAGTAAGACATGCGGTTACTGCTACCGCAGCAATGGTGAATTTTCCATTATTGATTATTCTTTTATGCAGGGTGATGATGTTACAAACTTTCAGAGATGATGGAAAAGGGTAAATGTATAAATTTGACGTGAGGAACTCTAGTCCGGAAACGACCGGGTTGAGAGTTATAAGCGAAAATCGTTCTTATTCCTGTGACAGTGTAATACATTTACCGGTGGTGTTGTTTGTAAGAATATAGGATAGGCAATCCTGACGAGCATCCTGGAACACAACCCACTTGTTGTTCGTCAACGGATGAGGTTCCAACACACCGAGTGCGGTGGTGTAACGGTTAGCGTTCTGGCCTCGCATTCGGGAGGACGGCGGTTCTAATCCCCGTCTGGGCATCCAGATTTGGGTTTTCCATGGTTTCCCAAATCACTCCAGGCAAATTCCGGGATGCTTCCTTCAAAAGGCCATGGCCGAATTCTTTCCCATTCCTTGCCCCCCCCCCATCCTTTCCCGTCTCTAAAGACCTCGCTGTTAAGAGACGTTAAGCAGTTAAATAATAATAATAATAAAAAAAAAGGTTCCAACATGATGGAGCCCCACCTCACTTTGGGCTGAGGGTTCGTGAACGCCTGTGTCAGACATTCCTGAAAACTGGATACGCCTGTACTGTTCAGAGGCCAGCACGTTCACCTGATCTCACCTCACTTGATTTCTTCCTGTGAGGCTAGGTGAAAAGTCTGTGTACGAGACTGAAGAGGATCTCCTGGAAAATTTCTCGCTGCCTGCGACACTGTTCAAAGGACACCGGGGATATTAGAACGGGTGCCATAGAACTGTGTGCGACGATACCATGCCTGCACTATCGCTGGGGAAGTCATTTTAAACAACTGTTCTAAATTTAGCAACTTGTGAAACTTGTGCAGGTAAATGAAATTCATTATTACTGTGCCGTAGACTTAGGATTTTTTGTCTCTCTGACATCAAGTTACGCGCGCCATTACTAGTCCACCAACAGGGGAAATTATCTGAGGGTATTGGGAGTATTCAGCGGGAATTCTATACGTCATGATCAGAGTTCGGAAGTTCGGGCCTTAGTTTGAGCGTTGCGCGAGGGCTAAAGCAAAGCTTCAGCAGATTTTCGCTTATACTTTCGACACGGTCGTTTCCGACCAAGGTACCCGCTTACCCGAAATTGGTACAGTTAGCCTTCTCCATAATCCCTGAAAGTTTGTAAAAATCATCACGCAATCACCCTGTATGTTCGGTGGTAGCTAGGCCAGTGTATAAGAGATAGGATGACCAGTTCAATACTTTGGAACAAACAGTGAAATCTCAAACCAAAATAATGAAGGAGGTACTATTCAAGTATATAGAAGTACTATAGCGTTTAAAGTGAATTTTGTAACTACACGATGGGTTTTACATTATGGTAAAACATGTATACCTCTCTTGACGGAGGTAAGTGCTTCCACGATGAGTTTCTGGTTGACTCCACAAAGGTGTGGCATCAGTTTGTCACATTTTTTATGACAGTTTGACGTCACAGTCTGAAAATAAACAGGTACATGACAGATAAAACATTAATATACAGCATTTCTATTAAGCCCTTATGTCTCCGTAAGAAAGCACTTGATGCGACTGTAATTCTGCTCACGAAGTTATTGTGTTAAATTAATACTTTCTTAAAAATTCAACACATATAATATTAATTTCATACAGTCATGATTGTAAAACTCAGTCATTTAATAAGCATTGTAGATAAATGCTAGTTACCATCATGGATGCTGCAGTTCAGTCAAATTGTGTGCTTGAACCTGGCAGAGCAAATTCTATAGCATTTGTGTAACGATATTTTAGAGAACTTTATGAAAAATCTCCACCAAATAGACCATCTAAGTTTGGTACAAGAAGTAAGAAAACTCAGGCTGTTTCTGTAAAAGATAAAAATGCAGGAAGACTGCGCATATCGGAACGCCAATCGAATTCTTGCCACACGAAATTATTTTTTTCTACGAAAAAAAAAAAAATCTGTCTAAGGGAAAAAGCGAAAATAACAAAGACCTCTCAATTTTCCCGCCATTCTTATTAGAACCTTCTTCAAATGAGACCACTGCATGATCGGGATTGTGGCTTACGACGAAATATAGAAGGAAGAATGCACCCAGAAATTTCCACTTACAGCCGTGGACCGCATTTTGTCGACTAGAAACCGTCATGATTCGAACTTCTACGCCTTTATAAATCGATTTCGCACAAACCATGCGAAACGTTTGAACTAGCTTTTAAGTGCAGATGGCGCTTTCACCGACGTGTGATTATGGTTCAGCCAACCAATCAATTAGTCACATCCTCTGGTCTCTCAAATTACAAGCAGGGGAAATGACTGAATTCATGAATGAAACTGGAAGTGCAATAAATTACGATTATAATACTTTCTTGTTTTAAGTGTATTTTCGCACACTTAATAAGCCCAATAATTTGGGCGTTGATAACAATAAGGTTACTTCAAATGGGTTCTAAGAGATGAATGCAACCACTACACGTACTATAAAAACGTGGGAAGAAAACGCGACAGTTATTGTCAATGAATAAAAATACACAAATCCACAGTTCCTGATTCTCTCAACTAAGGAAATACAGTACAGTTTATTTATTTCTGCTATAACATTTACTTTGTGCTTAACAAAGAAGAAAACGTTTTTTTACTCATTTTCAAGATTAGTATGTTACAAATGTTTAGCCCGTAATTTCTTGATTGGTATTGCACTAGGAAAACAGATTCCAATTATGATAACTCAGTTCGAATATCAGGTTAAATTATCCTGGTTGATGTCAGTACGTTTGCATAACATTCATTCAAACTTTAGACCGAAAATATATATATTTAAATATATTGTTGTTGTTTCATTGCAGTGTACGTTAAATAAAAGAATTTTTCAAAATTTCATTAATTTTAAAATTCGTTTGTTTAATTGAATAAAAACATGATCTATTCAATTATTCATCTACGAAACGTTTACCTTGTACTTATAGTGTACAGATTTTTTTTCCAATAATAGAGGGCCTGAAATATTTTGAGTGTTAGGGCTCCATACTTTCTTAATCCGCCACTGACTACATTGCACAGACACTGCCTTCGATGAACATGACGACAGTTGCACACCGTTTCCGACAGTGGAACACATTTCCCTTGAGAGTTTTTGTTTGCTTCGTGCATTTATAAACGTGTGTAATACTCCAAAGAAACTAAGAAATAGAAACAATATGGCCTCCCCGCATTGACGAAGCTTCTAGGGGATGTACAGTAGTTGATTCTGAACAAAAAAATCTCTGCTGCTGCGCTCTACCGACTGTGTTAATAACTTTTTCAAGCTCCAACAGCCTGAGACAGAACAGAGTTGCCACAAGTCGTCACTAGCAAAGCGGCCCCCCTCTCTTCTATACTTCCGCTATATTGCCAGTGCGCATGCGCGATTTGTGTCATCTGGCATCTGTAACCACGACAGCGAAATAGTACACTGATGTGGCCAACAGATGGTGTTCAATATTTGTCCAAGCTGTCATAAGTTATCTTATACAAGTTATCTTATATTTCTAAATACTTATTTTTATTTCTCTACATTTATTTTTTATTTATTTATTATTGATTCGAAGGTGAAGACATGTCACAACGTCAGTAGGTATAGAGCCACATTTGCTTGCATCCATGTATTTAGTTTATCTGTAGTAATTACAAAACTGAAATAAATTCCAAACCACTTTCCTCCGAGTGCCAACGGTTTCCAAGTGTAATTCTGGCCCCGTAACATGACTGCCTATTTTTAAAATATAATGCAATCTATTACAATATGAGATTTTCAGTACTCAAAATTAACAGTTGCCGTCTAGTGTTTTTAGGAGCGATTAATCTTCATGGGAATAAAGACAACGCTACAGATAACTTCCCAATGTAACAATCACTTCGCTCCTACTCAGCGAACTACACACTACCATAAATTTTGCATCAAGCAAATTATTTCTTTAGCTTATATTCATTTCACGTAATGACAACAACATTCATCGAGAGACACTAAATCAGAGTTATTAAAAAATATGATTGCAATAAATTGAACAAAACAAAAAAATACTTTAGCACCGTTCAATCAAGAAGTTACAACTAACTACTATAAGTCAAGAATAAGAAGCTTTGAAATCAGTCAATTTTATTGATCTGTAAATTTATTAATTAGTACAGTATATAATAATCTAGGGTCGAGGTGGAGAACTTCATTGGACACTCTTCATACTAGCATAAATAAATCACTTGTACTCAGAAAAAAAAGACAAATATACGCCCTCATAACATTCACTCTAAGAAACAGCTAACATGGAACTTTAATTTTCTGCAGGCTGTTAATAACTAACACCTACTCTACAGTCGTTCCTTTTGCCTCTGATGACCACGACGTCGACGAGGCACAAAGCTCAAATGGAAGAAAAAGAAGACTTCCTAAGCCTGAGTTTATCAGTGCTAGGAGGCCGAGTTCATTTCCTCCGGGACGTTAAATCCAAACGATGGAAAATTCACAGCATATGCCAACACAAAGAAATCTTCGACAGAAGAAAGTTCAGATCAAGGACCGTTAAAAAATTCCGGTCGTAACCGAGGCTCCAGGGCCTCTCCATAGCTGAGCTACTGGTCCGTCACCACCAAACAAACGACTATGCAAATAGTCGAGTAACTTTGTCGGATATGTGTCGAATTATCAAAGTCTGAGCACGTGAAGACCCGATAACTGAAAAAAATCATACATGAATTCGTGTCTTCAGAAAAATCTCTCACAGCAAAGATCATGATGAAAACTGAAAACAATTTAAGGTAAACTAAAATGTTACGCTTTGTTAAAATCTTGAAATAAAACATTCTCTTCATTTTCGTAGATGAAAAATATATGAATTTAACTTTAAATAACCTCAAAAGTCGAATTATTATGGGATTGAAGACACAACAGGAAGCTAATGTCAGTAGTTGCAGTACGGAGAAATCGCTGTTGAAATTAGAAATGATATTCGCTCTAATTTCTAACTCTATTATTCAAGTTACAATCTTGGCATTTTGTACATACTGATCGCGCCAGAAAAAATTTATTGAAATAAGATTGGTAAAATGCTGAAATGGTTCTTAACAATTGTTCTTTCAGCAAAATAGATAACTAACATCATCACTAATACCATTTTACGGTCTCGTGTTTGCAAGTATTTTATAGGTCTTCTAACAGACGCCTTTCACCCATCCGAAAGACATGCTCCTTTGTATTTATTTTAGAATTCACTGAACTCGGCACTTATGTCGTCTCTTCCTATGAGATACTTCTTGCCACAAGCTTTAAAATGCCGTCAGAAATTAATTTCGGAGGCTTGTACTGAGTTTCCGTCCTTCATTGTACTCGTAAAAATTATCGATTTTTTATCCTAATTCCTTAGTCACCATCGTTTTGTAGAACTTTGGAGCTAAAAACCTCGCCGTCTCTCGTAATTAGCTGTAGGCTGGTTTCCTACATTCAGAACTTTTCACATACTTCGAATCTTTAAACTGATAAATCAGACGGAATCATTGAACAAAGATCCAAGAGTGAAAACACAAAAGAGTGGTGATGAATTTAATACGTAACATCTACACATGGAATTATCCGGCACCATTCTTTGAGAAAGAAAAGTTGAATGATATTCTAATACATTAGATAAACGAATAATTTTTTCAGTCATTAAAGTTACACATTAAAATGAAAGAGCTTCAGATATTAAACATATAAATTACCTATACATGAGATTCGTTCAAATTTTCTAGGCATACATCTTAATCAGTAGTGCTTAAACACATGAACCTGGAATTCTTACGACGTTGAGACACAAATATTTTATATCAGAAGAGATTAATGCCCTATAATTATGTAGGCCTAACATTCTGAAACAAAGTATTCGCTGGACAAAAGCGAGTACTAAGTGTAATGCGTGTTGGAATCTTTTGTACTTGATCTAGTCACCTCTTAAACAACAAGCTATATTTTTTTCTCCGTGTAAACAACCAGGCATTGAAGAAAACAACGAAAAATTCGCATTTCATTGCCTGGTAGCTACCGTGTCTGGCAAAAAAGCAGCAATGTTCGATTCCCGGGCCGGCCATTGAAATTCCAGTTTTAGGTGGTTTCCCGAAATCACTCTGGGCGAATGACGAAGAAGTTTCTTCGTAAACGCCACTGGCAATTATCTTCCGTTCCTTGTCAACAATCCAGTCTCAGCACTAAAGAGTCATAAATCCAATTATGCAATGAATTTTTCCGAAAAAGATAATAACCTAGAAATATTTTAAAGTGAAATTAAAATACTTCTAGCTTCGTACAGTATTCTCCTCTATAAACAGAGTACAATACATGTACTACTTAATTTTAAACTATTCATAAACTTAAGGACTAATCTTACTGCA
This sequence comes from Vandiemenella viatica, assembly GCA_031002005.1. NCBI lineage: Eukaryota > Metazoa > Arthropoda > Insecta > Orthoptera > Morabidae > Vandiemenella > Vandiemenella viatica. Next base: position 75,760,409 of record CM061921.1, on the reverse strand, counting down.
TTTTTCATTGCACTCTATTGTCAAATGATCTGTACTAACTGCTTAATACAGTTTTTTAACCTCTTTTTGTTAGTGTAATTCCACAGTTCATGAGAACACGTGTTCATTGTGACCGCCTATCTTTACTGATCCATGCGAACAGACCTTTTCACTGCTTGTTTCCTATACTTACTTCGAGGACACAAGATTTAGTTCTCCAAACTAATTTTTTTACGGAAGATCGTCGTTCATACTCCAGTAAAACTATCTAGGAAACGTCCCTAACGTAACTAGAAAAAATTACGAGAGAATGTGAGCCACTTCATCACACATAGAAATAATAATAATATTAATTGTAATAATTTTACGACTTATGCAATATATGAAAGTATTTACTTTAATACAAGGTCGTACAGTGTAGTAGTATGTGTAAAAATGGGTAAATTTAATTTTTTATAATATGTTTTGTTATGTTGAAGTTGGTAGGCTGTAATTTTGTTGTTTTGTTTTAGCCAAGGAGAAGCAGATTGTTATATGAGATTTATGTATGTATCAACGAGAAGTGTAATTATTTGAATTAAGATGTGTTAATAAATAGTAGTTATAAAACAACAATACTTTGACTTTATAGAGAAGAGTATATAATTAAATTTAATCTGCGAGAGGATAGCCAAAAAACGTGTGAGACGATATCCTGGGGTCACGAATTTATCGTCCAGAACGTGCTATCAATTATAGAAGACATTGCAAAAGAACCTGGGAGGATTGGTAAGACAAACCAGGATTTCTTTAATTATCGACTTACAAAGAGGATACCTCGCAAGAAACATTAAACGAATGATTCCTTCATGTCAGAAACGCTGGACTGGGTTCTAGTTCAAAGACGAGAAGACTGGGTAGTTCATAAATAAATAGAAAATTATTTATGTTTAAAAACGTCGAGAACTTTCCAACCTATTCATGTTTGACTAATTCATTTTCTTAAATGTAAATTTGTTGTCATTTTAATGTGTTGGTGTTCTAGTGGATGACATTTCAAAGAATGTACCGACACATTTTTCTTCAATAATAGTATTGTGTCACGCATTGTTTATGGATTTTATATTTGTTTTTATGGCATTTAGTACATCGGCAGAAACTTGATAAATTAAAAAATGTATGCAAGATTACTATTTCTGCACTGCACAGCTAATTAATCAAATACTTGTAGTTCTCTTCGAATGTTGTTGAACCATTACAATTATCTCCATTAGCCGACGATGCAGGCAGGCTAGATTTCTTGGTAAATTTAACTGGAGTGATTTCCCCCTACCTCCTCCACTGATGAAAGTGTATGTACGCGTTACTGTTTTCTATGGATATAACTACGATGTGTGTAGTGTGTTATTTACGTTGCAAACGAATGAAAGCTGAAGGAAAGGAGACTGGAACCCGGCGCCCTGCCATACGGGCCTACTCTTCCAAAATACACGAGGTGGTCGACAAGCTTTAAGTCCACATCTGAAGGACGAGTCACTACCAACAGTGTCGTATGCCCTCACTGCATACTCTCCAGGACTTCAGTGCACAACCAGGTGATCAGAAATTGTGCGCCACAAACACGGACAAGTCCTGATGAGGAAAATGTGATCCACCACCAGGACTCGACGTCGGAACGCCATCTCGGCGCCTCAACCAAATCAGCCAACGGGACGCAAGGAAATATTTTAACATGAAAATTTATGACACGTTGAGGATATATCCGACAAGCCAGTACTACATGCAGGGATTAGGACTTTTAAAGGTGCATTCCCACGACCCCTTGTAAACGAAGGCGGGACGGGAAGGGACGCCATGGGAACAGGGCCACCTCTGCTAGCGGAGACGAAACGGAGCTACCCACTCTGAGTCGGTAAAAATCACAGGCGTGTGTAGCGGTGCGCTGTTGCCATCGGTTTGCAGCAGCGGTGCGCACCCCTTCTGTTGCTGTAAAGTGCTCTGTGCCAAACGACACTAGGCAACGTGGTGCGGAGGTGGCGGCAAAGTAAGCTAGGACTAACCTGCGGCCCGCGGTCGTCCCTACACTTCGGCTAATGAGGTCCCGTCCCGTCTCGTCTCGTCTCACCTACAAGGGATCGTGGGAATGCACCTTTAGGCACCCCATCTGGCCTCGAAGGTCTTGTCTGTACACCGAGTGCTGAGATGGTCGCTTATCTCAATAGGTAAAGCGACTGAAGGGTGGTGTTCACTTCCCGACGAAGCAGTGATTCTTTCCACCAGGCCCACTCAGCCTCTTGTCAAATCAGTACGGAAAGGAAAACTCCTAGGTTATGGGCTGGGATGTGGAATTTGACCATATCTACCGCAGATATATCCAAAGTAAATACGAGCTGTTCTTCTTTGAAATTCCCCCAACCCCGCAAGAGCTGAAGTGGGATTAAAAAGGTGAACACGTTTAACTTTTACCTTACCTTCGCATTCAGTGCTAACGGCCACCCCAAGCTGAGTTACGTGTTAGCTGCGGAACTAACATTATATGTACTTAGGTGTAATCTTCCACAGCTGGCGAATATTATCGGTTCTAGTCCTAGGGAAAATGTACCGTACTTATACGTTAACCAGGCCCACCACAGTGGTTCGCCAAGTGAACTACTTCTGCGCTTGATTCCACTCCAGCCAGTGCACAAAATCAATAAAGCTGTCACATGAGCTATAGTAGCCAATCACACAGTATGCTACATTTCTCCGATACCCCTTCCCCCCAATCTCAAGTATTGTCGAACCGCCACTGTGGTTCAGTGCGCTGAGGCGCCGCACACTGGATCAGGGGAGGTGGGGGAGGTACAACGGGACCGGGCATGACCCCGTGTACCGGCCGTACTAGCTACGGTTTTAAGCAGCCAGCAAGGCAAGTGCCGAGACGGTCACCAATGTCCGTTTAATACACTGCACATTTAACAAACAAAAAATACACGCTGAACATAGTTACACGTTGCACAGATACCAACACTTCCCCCTGGCAGTAAAACCATAGCTCCAAATCTGACCATGCCAACGATGAGTAAAACTCATGAAGAAGAACAACAGCAGGACAAGCAACTAATGAAGGTCTGAATAAAGAATATCGACATTTTAGAGAGCCTATTTAATAAGATTTTATTTCTATATTTTTGCTTATGGCTTTACGCCTCATTGACGTCGAGGTCATTAGAGGCGCGAAAGGATGGGGAGCAAGGAACGGGAAGGAATTCGGCTATTGACTTATAAATGAAGCATCCCGGCATTCGCCTGGATTGATTTGGGAAAACCATGGAAAACCCAAATCTGGATGCCCGGGCGGGGATTCGAACCCGCGTCCTCCCGAATACGAGGTCAGAGCACTTTAAGAAGAAGAAACTCACTAGTAACGGTGGCTGGTGTGTCTTACTACATTTATCTGTAGTAGTTCAAATCACTAGTATTTAACAACCAATTGCATAGAACGGGGTTTCTCAAAGTGTGGCACGCAAACCCCTAGGGGTTCCCAAGTTGATCGTATGGGGTTCCCGACAAGATTTACGTCATGACGGATGGCTGGCTGTCTCGATAATCCAACACGCACAATGATAAATTGAGAATGAACATGAGCAAAATATTCCTAAAATTGTCTCAACCTGCTGCAAGAAACAACCCCATTATCACATTAATTAATAACATTGTGCTCGTTGTCATGGTATTACTTATATAAAATAAAAATCCTTATAAAAAAGAAGTTTTTTAACCATTGCATGGATAATTTTATAGGGAGCACGCGGAGCTAAAAGTTTGAGAAACCCTGGCATAGAAAAATGAATAATAATAAACGTGATATTGAGTGATGGAAATATTTGTGATACTGATTGTTCTGAAATTTATGTTTTAAAATTCTTGCTCATGGTGAAAGGTGAATACCTGAGAGTATATAATTACTATGTATTTATTTAACTGTCTAGTAAGTAGTTATTGTATCTCTACGTACATAAATCTGTATTGGTCAGTCTTTTGTCTGTTTCTTTGTTCTATTATCACGCCTAAACATACGATCGGACTTGAATGAGATTTTCAGTTTGAAGGCTTATGGTTCATAATAAAATCTGGGCTATTTCTTATGACTCTGCGCGCTCGGGCGCCGGACCAATGAAGGAAAATCTACTTTTAACCTCAACATTTTTACCGTCATATTTTAATTATTTCTTCAAGTTCAGAAAGAGATGCTATAAGTTCAAACATTAGAACAGTATAACATTTCAGGTATCTTTTGCTGATGCCATTCGTCGCCGTAAATTATTTTGTGTATAAGAAATCGAACATTAAAAACCGCAAATTAAAAGTTTTAAGTAAGAATGTGATAAACTATTGCGGATTGGTTGCTACGCATATTGAGGCATAGCGTAGTAAGTATTCTTTTTCTTATGATCTCAAGGCAGCTAAGGAAATATTTTTTTTCTTGCGTATTTTCCTTTTCACCTGTATGTGCTGTTTGTAGCATTACAAATTTATTTTTACAAAAACTCATCTAAGTTCTAATTTTCGCAAGGCAATTAGGGCAATATATATTTTTCCTTGTGTGCTTTCTTTTTCGCTTATATTTGCTGTTTGTATCATCACAAGTACTACTTTATTTTTCACATTAGACGAAAGTATATTTCATTAGTGTGAATACATCTCATATTTCATTTATATTAGGTTGGAATGTTTGTGTTGCCATCTATCAGCGAAACTTGTAATTTGTATTCTGTTTGGTAAGTGTAGTTTTGTCTGTGAAATAGTAATCGCCGAGGTGACTGCAGGAAACTGTTTTAAACCCGTATCAGGATGGCCGATAGTGTGGTGACATCTTAGCGCTTGTACCGTATAAAGTCCACTACTGTAGTGCAACTATTCGTGCCGCCTAAAAGTAAGAATTTAGCACGAGCAAGTATTTCAGGAACATGAGGCTTTACTGAACACTGTGTTCCGGAAACTGATACGTGAGCTGGTAGATACTGGGATGTAAAAGTAATCATGCAAACGGGGATTAGGGTCCGTCTTTCAGGGTAACTGATGCTCCGCTTAGTAAATCGTTTCACAGAAATAACCGTATAAGTGCTTTCCGTGGCTTAGTAAATTTCCTCTCCTGACAAGGTGACATCCGTATCTCTGATAATCCCTAGCCTTTTACCACAAAACTCTTCCAAGTTTCTGTCATTAAATACTGCTGACTGAGCACCGTATTAGCAGTGAATGTTGATGATTTTCGATATCCAACGTACCTCAGCCTGCTGGAGTGCTGTTAGTAACACCTGCTTGAATGCCAGATTATATGGGAAAAGAATTTTGCGCACTAATATTGGGTACAGTTTAACAATATTTTTATCTGTAATTTCTACAAAGACATACAATGGCCCAACATCTGAACGACTATATCGATTGTTCTTCCTTCGTTGATGACTGATAATTGTATTGTTATTTAAAAACAAGCTCTGGCTTTGAACTGGAGAGGAATTAGGTTCGAATACCCGACCGGCCATCCAGATTCGTTTTTCCATAGTTTCCCGAAACGACTCGAGGCGAATGCTGAGATGGTTCCTTCAAAATGCAATGCCCCGAATTCCTTCTCCTTCCTTGTACACAGTCCTTTCCCACCTCTAAAGACCTCGACTCCGATGAAGCGTAAAGCCTTTAAAAAAACTGAAAACTAGAACAATGGTAACTAGAATTCTGATCTTTAGGTAATGAATACTTTTCTTTTTTTTTTTTTTTTTTTTTTTTGCTTACTGTTTTTCGCCTTGTCGACGTCGAGGTCACTCGAGGCGGGAATGGACGGGGGGCAAGGAACGGGATGGAATTCCGCCATGGCCGTTTTAAAGGAAACATCCCGGCATTGGCCTGGAGTGATTTGGGGAAACCATGAAAAACCCAAATATTGATGCCTGTACGGGGATTCGAACCCTAGATAATGAAGATGTCACCCGCAGAGATTAACTGATTCACCAGCCGCATCAGTAGTCATTTCTTCATTAAATGGCACATATTCGGATTGTTCACAATACAAAGTGTGTTTGGGAATTCGTTCGTCGGATTCTTCGATTGGAGGAACTTCCGTAACTGAATAGATCTGAGCTGTGGCAACGAAACTGGCGCTCACTGATACACTGATTGATTTGATATTCATCTCTTTTTTTCCAGTACACGAAACCGTTTAACAAGGTCTACATTTGTTAGAAATTCCTAGAACGTAGAGTTGTTTGTTACCTTGAAAAATCTGCAAATTCTGTTACGATGGCAGTAGCTGCATTTGTTGAAGTTGATTGTGGGACATTGGTGTGGATGCTACTGTAGCTGATGTTGAAGGTTGTGGGTAGTAAAAAGCATAGTAACACGAGTGGGGTGTTAAATTAATTCCAGCGCTTCTGCCATCTTTAATGGAACTGTTTTTCATAACTAGTTTGCCGACCTCGGTAGCGTATGGGTTAGAGTACTAGCTCCGCGTGCCGAAGGTCGGCGGTTCGAGTCCAGCTGTGGGCATGGATGTTTAAGTGTTGTGTCTGTGAACGTCATGTTTGGGACTTTCAACTAACACCAGTGCTTGTCGGAATCCTGACTCGCGTTTTCATTCACTACATCCATGAGCAAGAGTTTTAAAACAATAGTTACCGTAAAATCAGTTTCTATTAAAGAGTGGGGTGAAAGGGTTTGGGAGAGGCTATACTAGCCTTTTCCAACCAAATGTGAACCTCTCCTTCACGTGGTGCACCCTGTTTGCACGGACGAGGCTCTGGCGACTGAAAGATTCCCGGTATAAGGAGTCACCCACTGCTTGCCAACGGCCTCCAAAAGGAGGGCGGGAGAGTGGGGAGTGGTGCAGGGCACCCTCTTGCCCTTGGGGTTGCAAACGGCCCATAAAGGCGGATGAATCAGAAATGATCAATGGCATGGGGATGCAGAAGGCAACGGGAAACCACTGCATTAAAGACCCGAAGGGTATCCCGAGGACATGTAATCCTCTCAAATTACATATATCATGATGGCTTCTTCCTGGGTAATATATTCAGGAGGTAAAATAGTCCTCCAATTGGACCTCCGGGTGGGGACTGCTCAGGGAGGAGTCATCAGAATGGATAAAAACATTCTACGAGTCGGAGCGTGGAATATTAGAAGTCTGAATAGGGCAGGTAGGTTAGAAAACTTAAAAAGGGAGATGGAACAATTTAAGTAAGATGTTGTTGGGATTAGTCAGATTAAATGGAAGGACGCAGAGGATTTCTGGTCTGGGGAATACAGGATAATTATCACACAAGCTGTCAATGGAGTCACTGGTGTAGGATTTGTAATGAACAAGAAAGTAGGGAAACGGATGAGTTATTATGAACAGTTTAGTGACAGGATTATTTTGATGAGGTTAGAAACTAAGCCCGTCCCAACAACATTAGTACAAGTGTATATGCCAACGTCAAAGGAAGATGACGAAGAAATAGAAAAAATATACGCTGAAATGGAAGAATTAATCCAATATGTGGAAGGGGAGGAAAATCTAATAATCATGGGTGATTGGAATGCAATAGTGGGAGAAGGAAAAGAGGGGAATACTGTAGGAAGTTTTGGTCTAGGCGAAAGAAATGAGCGAGGAAGCAGGTTGCTAGAATTTTGTGAAAGATAGTAGTGGCAAACACACTGTTTAAGAACCATGCAAGAAGAATATACACCTGGAAAACGTCCTGGGGATACAGGCAGATATCAGCTAGATTATATCATGGTCAAACAGCGATTCAGGAATCAAGTTCTAGACTGTAAAGCGTACCCAGGAGCAGACATAGACTCTGACCATAATTTGATAATAATGAAGTCCAGGCTGAAATTTAAGAGAATAAGGAAGCAGTATAAGCAGAACAGACTGGAAGTGAATAAACTGAAACAATCTAGCACAAGAGAAAAATTTGCAGAAATGGTAGACTTAGGTCTAAGAATAACTGTGAAAGGAGCTCAACCGAGGACGAATGGAATGCATTAAAGACCGAAATAATGAAAGCTGGCAAAGAAACATTAGGCTTTAGGGAACAAGCTGCCCGAAAACCTTGGATCACAGAAGAAATTTTGGAGCTGATGGATCAGAGGAGAAGGTACAAAAATGCTCAGGATGAAGCAGGAAGAAGCAGTACAGGCAATTTAGAAATCAAATAAATAGGAAATGCAAAATAGCAAAAGAAAAATGGCTACAAGAAAAGTGTGAAGAAGTAGAAAAGGAAATGGTCGTAGGAAAAGTAGATGTTGCATATAGAAAGATCAAACAGAATTTTGGAGAAATGAAGAAAAGAGGTATGAACATTAAAGCTGCCGATGGGAAACCTCTTTTAAGCTCAGAAGATAGAGCTAACCGATGGAAGGAATACATTGAGAAACTGTATGTGGGGACGACTTGAACAATAGTGTATTGGAAAAGGAAGGCGATGTCGACATTGATGACTTAGGAGATCCTGTTTTGAGGACAGAATTTAATAAAGCTCTGAATGACTTGAAAGCAAATAAGGCAGTTGGAATTGATGAGATCCCTGCAGAACTTCTTAAATCTCTAGGAGAGGAAGGAATCGAAAGATTATTCAAGCTGATATCAAAAAGTTATGAAACAGGAGAAATTCCAAATTTT